>ONZH01012919.1:0-202514 GCA_900303285.1 Rhinella marina
AGGAGACATTATACTGTATGGGGGCAGCCACAAGGAGACGTTATACTGTATGGGGGCCAGGGAGACGTTATAACTATATGGGGGCAGCCACAAGGAGACATTATAACTATATGGGGGCCAGACAAGGAGACGTTATACTGTATGGGGGCCACAAGGAGACGTTATACTGATACTGGGGGGGGGGCCCACAGGGAGAGACATTATACTGTATGGGGGCAGCACAAGGAAACGTTATACTGTATGGGGGCACAGGGAGACGTTATACTGTTAGGGGGCAGCCACAAGGAGACTTATACTGTATGGGGGCCACAGGGAGACGTTATACTGTATGGGGGCCACAAGGAGACGTTATACTGGCATGGGGGCCACAGGAGACATTATACTGTATGAGGGCAGCCACAAGGAGACGTTATACTGTAATGGGGGCACAGGAGACATTATGAGGGCAGCCACAGAACGTTATACTGTATGGGCAGCTCAAGGACGTTATACTGTAGGGGGGCACAGGAGACGTTATACTGTATGGGGGCAGCCACAAGGAGACGTTATACTGTATGGGGCAGCCACATGGGAGACATTATACTGTATGGGGGCAGCCACAAGGAGACGTTATACTGTATGGGGGCAGCACAAGGAGACGTTACTGTATGGGGGCGCCAGGAACGTTTATACTGTATGGGGCAGCACAAGGAACGTTATACTGTATGGGGGCAGCCAGGAACGTTATATCTGTATGGGGCGCACAAGGAAACGTTATACTGGTATGGGGGCAGCCACAAGGAACGTTATACTGTATGGGGGCAGCCACAAGGAGACGTTATACTGTATGGGGGGCAGCCACAAGGATACGTTATACTGTATGGGGGCCACAGGGAGGTTATACTGTATGGGGGCCATGGAGCGTTTATACTGTATGGGGGGCAGCCACAAGGAGACGTTATACTGTATGGGGGCAGCCACAAGGAGACGTTATACTGTATGGGGGAGACGTTATACTGTATGGGGGCCACAAGGAGACATTATACTGCTATGGGGGCCACAAGGAGATGTTATACTGTATGGGGGCACAAGGAGACGTATTATACTGTATGGCGGGCCACAAGGAGGTATTATCTGTATGTAGGGGCCACAAGGAGACATTATACTGTATGGGGGCCACAGGGAGAGTTATATCTGTATGGGGGCACAGGAACGTTATACTGTATGGGGGCCACAAGGAGTTACTGTATACTGTATGGGGGCCACAAGGAAACGTTATACTGTATGGGGCAGCCACAAGGAGACGTTATACTGTATGGGGGGAGACGTTATACTGTATGGGGCCACAAGGAGACATATACTGTATGGGGCAGCCACAAGGGAGAACGTTATATACTGTATGGGGGCAGCCACAAGGAGACGTTATACTGTATGGGGGCAGCACAAGGGAGCTTATACTGTATGGGGGCAGCCACAGGAGAATTTATACTGTATGGGGCAGCACAAGGAGACGTTATACTGTATGGGGGCAGCACAAGGAGACGTTATACTGTATGGGGGAGAAGACGTTATACTGTTTATACTGTATGGGAGCCACATTATTAGACATTATACTGTATGGGGGCAGCCACAAGGAGACGTTATATGTATGGGGGAGCCACAAGGAGACGTTATACTGTATGGGGGCAGCCCAAGGAGACGTTATACTGTATGGGGGCAGCCACAAGGAGCGTTATACTGTATGGGGCCGCCACAAGGAGACGTTATACTGTATGGGGGCAGCCACAAGGAACGTTATACTTGTATGGGGGCAGCACAAGGAGACGTTATACTGTATGGGGGCAGCCACAAGGAGACGTTATACTGTATGGGGGGCAGCCACAAGGAGACGTTATACTGTATGGGGGACAAGTTATACTGTACGGGGGGCAGGCACAAGGAGACGTTATACTGTATGGGGGCACAGGAGATGTTATACTGTATGGGGGCACAAGGAGGTATTATACTGTATGGCGGGCAAATGGGGTATTATACTGTATTGTGGGGCCATACAAGGAGACATTAATACTGTATGGGGGCCACAGGGAGACGTTATACTGTATGGGGCACAAGGACTTTATATGGGCACAGGGAGACGTTATACTGTATGGGGGCCACAGGGAGACGTTATACTGTATGGGGGCCACAAGGAGATGTATACTGTATGGGGGCAGCCACAAGGAGACGTTATACTGTATGGGGGCAGCCACAAAGGAGACGTTATACTGTATGGGGCAGCACAAGGAGATTTGATACTGTATGGGCCCACAAGGGGACGTTTACTGTATGGGGGCAGCCACAAGGAGATGTTATACTGTATGGGGGGCGGCCACAAGGAGACGTTATACTGTATGGGGGCCACACAAGGAGACGTTATACTGTATGGGGGCAGCCACAAGGAACGATGTTATACTGTATGGGGGCAGCCACAAGGAGATATGTTATACTGTATGGGGGAGCCACAAGGAGACGTTATACTGTATGGGGGCAGCCACAGGGAGACATTATAACTGTATGGGGGCAGCCACAAGGAGACACATTATACTGTATGGGGGCAGCCACAAGGAGACTGTTATACTGTATGGGGGCTCAAGGAGACGTTATACTGTATGGGGGCAGCCACAAGGAGACATTATACTGTATGGGGGCAGCCACAAGGAGACGTTATACTGTATGGGGGCAGCCACAAGGAGACATTATACTGTATGGGGGCAGCCACAAGGAGACGTTATACTGTATGGGGGCAGGGAGACATGCCACAAGGAAAGATACGTTATACTGTATGGGGGCAGACAAGGAGACATTATACTGTATGGGGGCCCACAAGGAAACGTTATACTGTATGGGGGCAGCCACAAGGAGACGTTATACTGTATGGGCAGCCACAGAGACGTTATACTGTTGGGGGCAGCCACAAGGAACGTTATACTGTATATGGGGAGACGTTAATGTATGGGGCCCAAGGAGACATTATACTGCTTGGGGCCACAAGGAGATGTTATACTGTATGGGGGCACAAGGAGGTATTATACTGTTAACAAGGTTATTGTGGGGGCAAAGGAGACATTATACTGTATGGGGGGCCACAGGGAGACGTTATACTGTATGGGGGCACAAGGAAGTTATACTGCATGGGGGCCACAAGGAAACGTTATACTGTATGGGGGCAAGGGAGACGTTATAACTGTATGGGGGCCACAAGGAGTTATACTGTATGGGGCCACAAGGAGACATTATACTGTATGGGGGCCACAAGGAGACTGTATGGGGGCATTATACTGTTGGGGCACAAGGAGACGTTATACTGTATGGGGGCACACAAGGAGACGTTATACTGTATGGGGGGCCACAAGGAGACGTTATACTGTATGGGGGCCACAAGGAGGTATTATATGTATGGGGGCCACACAGGAGGTTATACTGATGTGGGGCCACACTGAGACATTATACTGCTTGGGGGCCACAAGGAGATGTTATACTGTATGGGGACCACAGGAGGTATTATACTGTATGTGGGGGCCACAAGGAGACGTTATACTGCATGGGGTCCACAAAGTGATATTATACTGTATGGGGCCACAAGGAGACGTTATACTGCATGGGGGCCACAAGGAGATGTTATACTGAACGGGGGTTCGCTTCATGGTGACATTATTAGCCCCCCCCCAATCAGTATAATGTCTCCTTGTTGCCCCCATACACTATACAGTAGTGTCTCCTTGTTGCTCCTGTATGGGGGAGGGAGACAGTATACTGTGTGGGGCTTCTACTTATAGGACTCCTGACAGGTATATTCCCCATCTCCTTCTATTGGGTAGAGATGAGGAACCCTGTGCAGTGGCTGCTGATGGGCCTCAGGGGGTCTAGGCAGGAAGAGAGGACCACTGTCATTTACCTCCTCCTCTGCTGTCACACTTCTCCAGCCTTGGACAGTGGCAGGCCAGGGCAGCTCTCCGAGAAGCTTAGAAGCTCCTGTTCTCTGGATGGTTATCTGGTCTCACTATATTTCCTTGTCAAATCCCAAGGCTTGTTGGAAAGTTGGATTTTGACTCATAGGGAGCCACTAGTGTGATGATTCTCTTTCTTGGGGGATACCTCTTTGCGTATTTGATTGCCAATATAGGTGGATTTACATGGCCTGAGATTTGGGCAGATTTTTTGAAACAGTTATTCCTGCGAACGCTCGTTCCTGACAATCTGCTCGTATAAATGTGTTGTCGATGAACGAGTAAACCGCTTGTTCTTTGGGTGATCCTGTCATTTGTGTACACACATAAATGATCGTTTCTCGTGTGATCTAAACAGCAATCTGCTGCCCAGAAACAATACAGATGTATGGGGACCAGTGATCGCAATCCTTCGTCCTCGTACTATTGAGGTAATCACTGCAAGTAAATTCAGCGGTCTCCTTTACTGAACGAGCAGCCGACTGTCGGGAAGGAACGCTTCCTTCCCAACAATTGGCTTTGGCTCGGCCCGTGTAAACCCGCCTTTAGTCTCCAGATCATGGAGTACTTTCAGCGAGTCTCCATGGAGGGCTGGTCTCTTTAAAGGAGTATTCCCATCTTGGACAATGGACCATTGTTTTATAGGTGCGGGTCCCACCGCTGGGACCTGCACCTATATCGAGAACGGAGCCCCCAAAGCGCTGGATTGACTATTTCCATCGGCTACATAGAAATGAATGGGAGCCTTGGCCGCACATGCTCGGTGCGCTCCCATTCATTTCTATGGGAGCAGTGGGAAACCCAGGGTCCTCCAGGAATAGCGCTCCCCGCTCCGTTCTCAATATAGGCTAGCCTAGTGATATGCCCCCATTGTCTTAGAGTCTAAGATGGGAATACCCCTTTAAGGAGATTCATCTCCCTGCCTTGTATACAGGAAGATATTCTGCCTGGTGGTGAGAGGTGATCGACAATAACCGCATGTCATCCAGCGTTTGTGACCTGTAATTAAACGCAGCAGAGGCATTAATGGCTTTTTTCTGTTTTCTTTCGTTGTGTCTGGTTTGCATTAGAAAGATGATGACATTTCGGTTTGTCATTTAGGTCTTAAAGCAGCAGATCGAGTATCTATCCAGAATGAATGGATGAATGAGGCGGTTCCTGTGATTGTGGCTACCATCAGTTTTGGAATGGGGGTGGATAAAGCCAATGTGAGGTACATTATATTCATTGCTCATTATCACTGGGTTTTATCTGAAAACAATCACAATTAGGTGTGGATTTAAAGGGGTTTCCAACCCCAAAATGCCCAGGCACATCATTCAGGTTATACTTACCCCGCTCTCCAGCACCCGCAAATAGCAGGCCACGTGGGGCACAAGCGTCCATAGCATCGTGGTTGACGCTAGAGAGGCTTGTCCCCATCACAACCTGCTATTGGCTCGCCCCTCAGCCCTTACCCCCACGTCGCTGGAGTTTTTGTTTTGATCTGCGCAGCGGGGAGATGCAGCGGCAGCCGTGTGGGCATCAGGAGCTACATGGGGGGGCTGGGTAAGTATAATTCATATGAGGGGCCCAGGCATTTTGGGGGGTGGACATTTTAGGGGTTGGATAACCCCTTTAATTATGACATAACATTAGCTCATAGAAAAAGCTGAGGTCAGCTGTCTTCAGTACACCCTATAGAACACACCCAGCATTTCGGCCCGTGTATACAGTCTGGCTTTTGTCAAGCAATGAAACATAATTATCCCATGTAATATATAAATATGGTAGGTGAGCATGTGACCCAGTTCTAGCAAATCACTCTGTAGTGTCTATATTAAATGTAATCAAAATTCAAGCATTTATGACTGACACTCCCTAAACATCATCAGCACAACCTTTAGATAAATCACATATATTCAAACCATCAAAATCTGTCCCTTGTTAAAGTCACTCAGATCCCTTTGCTTGCCCATTTTCCTATTTTTTTACAATCAACATTAAAGGAGTATTCCCATCTCACAAATGTAGTTTGTATAGTTAGATATAGCCATACTAATATTATTACTAATAGAATGTATTTATATAAAATGTACAGTTTAGAAGATTTTCCTATTTGTATATCCATTGTCCCACACACATCAGTCAGGCCGTTGCCCCTAGTTACGGCCACCATGGCCATGTAGTAGTGGTGGTCGTCAGCTTGCTCTTGTTCAATCCCGCTCTGAGGTAACTGCTGTATTGTGAACGTACATTGCATGAACATGCGGAGACACATCTTACTTTCACATCTTTGTTTTGGACGCTACCAGTCCTATACACAATGGTCAGGATTCGTCCAAAACACAGACTTTATAAACGGATCCTGTTCCATAGAGATGAATTGATCTTGGAACAGGATCCATTTCTCTGTGTTTTGGAAGCACAGACAAAAATGCTACAGCCCTAAGATGTGTCTCTGCATGTTCATGTAATGTAATGTTCACAATACAGCAGTTACCTCAGAGCAGGGTTTGAACAAGAGCAAGCTGACCACCACTACTACATGGCCATGGTGGTCGTAACTAGGGGCAACGGCCTGACTGATGTGTGTGAGACAATGGATATACAAATAGGAAAATCTTCTAAACTGTACATTTTATATAAATACATTCTATTAGTAATAATATTGGTATGGCTATATCTAACTATACAAACTACATTTGTGAGATGGGAATACCCCTTTAAGAACCACTTATAGCCAAATATATCTCACTACTTATCACATGCCATTGTAACCAGATGTTATTCACTTCACCTGTCAGTGGTTTCAAAGGGGTTCTCTGGGCTACAGATATTGATGGCCTATCCTCCGGATAGCACCCAGCACCCCCACCGATCAGCTGTTTCGGACAGCAGGGGGCTCCATACACTGTTTAGTTTCTGGTGCTGACGTAATGAAGCTCAGTTCCTATTCACTTGAATGGGAGCTGAGCTGCAGTACCTTCAAAAATCACTGAAAAAAAGGTAACAAAACATCCTGCACGATATGATAACTAAATATGTGGATGTGCCTGGCTACATTTATAAAAGAAAAATCATGGAAAATAATGCACTTGCACAATAGATGCAAATATTATATATGGACTAAGCCCTCACTCTGGTATGATAAAATCCGAGACTCTCAGCCAATGTTTTGATCAAAACACATCTGTGCCCGCCTACCCGCGCCAAGGTGGTCTCAGTCAGGCAGGTCCTACTCTAAACCTACCAATGCTGTTGGTCTGCTCTCCTGAATGTAGATGCCCAACGTCATAGGTAGGTTTAGAGTAGGACCTGCCTGACTGAGACCACCTTGGAGCAGGTAAGCGGGCACAGATGTTTTTTGATCAAAATATATTGGCTGAGAGTCTCAGATTTTATCATGTCAGAATGAGAGTTTGGTTCATATATTATATTTGCACCTATTGTGTGAGTGCATTATTTTCAGTGATTTTTCTAAGCTGCAGTACCCCCACATGGCCACTACACAGTGTACGGAGCTGTCTGCCTCTAGATCCCTCCACTGTATATTCTCTGTCGCTACTACTGCCTGTCACAGCTGATCGGTGGGGTTTACTGGGTGTTGGATCGATCTGATATTGATAACCTGTCCGGAGGATAGTTCATCAATATCTGCAGCCCAGAGAACGCCTGTAATGTTACAGGCTGTGCAGTGCTGATTTATGTACTTCCCATCTAGTTCCTCACCTTTGATCCCCGTCAGGCTTCTGTATACATTAATGACTTCATAGTGATATCGTACCGTGCAATTGGGTCGTTAAATTACTTTGGACACAACGTCACAAAAACATGCTGAGATCGGATGCTGCAGCCTTATAACTTTATAATACTATACGGATGCCTCATCACGGAGGCCGAGTGTATACACGTTCTGGATTGGGACTGGGGTTGTCACAATACCAAAATTTTGATTCCGTTTCGATACCATAAAAAAGTATTGCGACACTCAATACTGCGCAAAAAAAAAAAAAAAAAAACGCCAAAAAAAGCTGTGTGCATTCTGCATTTTATGAAACGTCCGGCCCATAATAGAACTGTCCTATCCTATTTTTTGGGGGGACAATCGCACGTTTTTTATTTATTACGGCGTTCACAGCATAGGAGATATTTTTTTATATTTTAATAGTTTAGACTTTTTGTAATATGTTTATTTACTGTTTATATATTTTATATGTAAAATTGGGAAAGGGGGGGATTTAAACTTATTATTTTGCTGTGGGTTTTTTTTAAACTTTTTTTTTTTTTTTTACTTACTATTAGCCCCCTTAGGGGCTAGAACCTTTGTCCTATTCACCCTAATAAAGCTCTATTAGGGTGAATAGGACTTCACACTATCCCTGCTGCCTTGGGCTTAGTGCACATGGCAGCCAGGGCTTCAGTAGCGTCCTGGCTGCCATGGTAACCGATCGGAGCCCCACAATTACACTGCTGGGGCTCTGATCTGAACTGCCACCAATGAGCAGGGGACCCTGTGGCCACTGCCACCAATGTTTTTGGGGGGGCGCACTGTGCCACCAATGAAGATTACTAACCTGTTAATACAAATACAGGAGGCGGGTGCCGGCGGTAGAATCACATAGCTGACACCCGACTTCTATGACAAGGCGCTGCGATCCGCGGCAATTAACCCCTCAGGGTGCGCTGTAGTCCTCCTCGAATCGATACCGGTACAAAAGTATTGATTGGGTATCGATAATTCGATACCCGATGCAACCCTAATTGGGACTAAAGAAGCTCACTTGGTATAAATCAGTTGGCTTCTGATTTCCGGTATGTTCTTTAATCCTGCTTGTATAAGCAGATGGGAGAACAGTTCACGTTTTGACTGCTGTGCACAGAGAAAAGAATTTGTGGTAAGGATTTTTTTGTCCATAGGTTGAGGATGCAATAGAATGAGAGAATAGCCGCTTGTGTTGCTTTTGTCCAATACTTAACTTTTTTATTTTATTTTTTTCTGGTAGGTTTGTCGCTCACTGGAATGTTGCCAAATCAATGGCTGGCTACTATCAAGAGTCAGGGAGAGCAGGTCGTGATGGCAAGCAGTCTTTTTGTCGTCTTTACTATTCCAGGACCGATCGGGACCAAGTCAGCTTTTTGATCAAAAAGGAAATTACACAATCTCAGGTAAGGGCTGTATTACATTAAAAGATTTTGCAGGCATTTGTCAGGAGGGAAGTGTTCCTTCCCAGCGCTCGCCTGCTCGTTAGTAGAGGAGACTGCTGCTTTTATATGCAGAGGTCTCCTCCACTTTATGGCGAGGAGCAATTGCTAATGCCATCGTTACTCCCTATACTGAATGCTTACAAAATCCCGATTGCCCATTGAACAAGCATTTGCTCGTTCATCGGGTAATCGGCGACAGTATTAGGCCTCATTTACACGTCAGTGTTCGGCCAGTGATTTCCATCAGTGATTGTGAACCAAAACCAGGGGCGGCTTAAACAGGTGCAGATCTTACCCTTATACCTTGTGTCTGTGGAGGCTCCAATCCTGGTTTTGGCTCACAATCATTGATACTGATAGAAATCACTGACCAAAACACTGAGGTGTGAATGAGGCTTTAGGCTCCTTGCAGACGAGCGTGACACACGCACGTCTCCCGCATTGCATCTACTGGCCTGAACTCCTGGCACTGACTGGGATCACATAGTATTATACTGATTTATGATGCTATGTAACCCTCAGGCTACTTTCACACTAGCGGCAGCATGGATCCGGCACCTAAAGGGTGCCGACGGATCCGTACTGCCGCTGATACATGTGTGGAGCCGGAGCAGCGCTCCGGCTCCACACATGTTACCACACACATTGGAACAAGACATACATACACACATACAGACATACATACATACACACATACTCACATACTCCAGGGACGCCGGCAGAACGTCTTCACGCGCCTCCTGCGCGCAGTGATGACGATTCCCCACAGCACCCTCTGCTGGGCACAGTGGGGAAACGTCATAGCTGCACGCAGGAGGCGTGTGAAGACATGCTGCCGGCGTCCCTGGAGTATGTGAGTATGTGTGTATGTATGTATGTCTGTATGTATGTATGTATGTATCTATCTATGTAGCCGGATCCGGAATGACCCCCCATTGCAAATCAATGTAGGACAGATCCGGATTACTGGTGTGTCCACACCAAACGGATCCGTCCCCATTGACTTGCATTGGGGGTCATTCCGGATCCGTCTTGGTGCGGATGCCTGGACCGGAGAGAAAACCGCAGCAGACGTCTTCAAGGGGCCTTACACAGTTAGATCATCTCTAACGAACGCTCGTTATCAGTTATCTGGCCGACCATCGGTCAGTGTAATATAGCCTTTAGGAAGAGTGTTTTTCCCCTCATTTCCTTGTTAGTCTGGAGGCTGAGGTTACAGCAGTGCCAGTGCCTTCTCAAACTGATCGGCGGGCGTCCTGGTTGTTGGACCCCCAATCAGATACAGATACTGATGACCTATCCTCTGTAGTACAATATTGGAAAACCCTTTTAATTTCTTAGAGGGCTGCTCACTTTGCGCAATAAGATCATGGTTGCTGTGGCAGCTGGGAGCCTTGTGAAGGCTCTTAAACCTGCCATAGTGAGGTTTCTGTTAAAGAGGTTTTCCCATATCAACAATTGTGGCATATATCAGATAGGTCCCAGTGGATCCCACATCTATCTCTGTAAAGGGACCCCTGACGTGAAGGAGAGTGCACCAGGCAAGGGACTGCTGGATAGGGCCGAGCCAGCTCTTGCCTATTTTTGGAACTCCCATAGGGGTGAATAGAGAGTGGAGGTGTGCAAGCAAAAGCTATCCTCTCACATTCGTGGGACCTGCTCCTGTCTGACATTTCTGGAATATCTTAGCAATAGTTCCCAAATGTTGAGATAGGAAAACCCCCTAAAGCTTTGCCTTTGGCAGTGCTTAATAGGACCACACAGATTTTTCAGACTGCCATAGTAAATTACTGCAGTCCGTGGTATAAATGTTCTAATTAACATATGTTCAAACCCCTAGAGGAGCTAAAAAAAAGTTACAATACATAAAAAACTTAAAGATTCAAATACCCCCTTTCTGCATTTTGCATATAAAAATAAACAAACAAATAATTCATTTTTGGTATTATTTCATCTGAAAATGCCTGAACTATTAAAATATAAAAGTATCTATCCACTATGATGAATGCAATATTGGAAAAAAAAAATCTAAATGGATGAATTGCAGTTTTTTGATTGTTTCCCAAAAAAAAAGATCAAAAGTGTCACTTACTCCAAAATGGCACCAATAAAAACTATAGCTTGCCCCACAAATCTGCATAAAAAGTTATTTCCACAGTGTAAATACACTCCTCAACGTTGAAATTACAACACCAAGAAGGAAAAGTTGTGGAATTATGGAAATCACAGGATGGATAGAGATGTTCCTGATATGCAGATGATAAAAAGAAAAATGGAAACACATAGGGGGGAATTTATCATTAGGAAAATATTTGAAGTCAGTTTTGTTTCAGTCTGAGTTGGAGTACTTTCTGCCACATTTATTAAATGTCACAGGTTGTTTGATAAATGTGGCTTGTCCTTAAACCTAACACTTCTGTCTAGAGAAGCTCCTCCACTTTTCCTACTCCACCCTCCTCCTGGAGTGAGATTGCGACTATTTTGCGACTTTTTTTAAAAAGTCGCAATGATAAATCTGGAGTGAAACTCATTAACATGGCTAACCACACCCACTTTTCCACCCATATTACAAACTGGAGTGAGTTGTGTACACATGCAAAAAGTCGCAAAAAAATGCGCAAAAAAGTCGCAAAAGCCCTATCGTGCGACTTTTTGAAGACAGAATTCTGGAGTGAAGGTGTGATAAATCAGGGCCATAACCTCTAGCTGTGGAGCAGCCCACACTTCATTCAGCTGTCTTTGCCTAGAGACGCCAAGCTTGCCCCAGCCTTATTCATTCTGTTTGATAAATGTTTATTTTTATAAAAAATACTTTTTTGACCCTTTTTTTTTTTCTTATATTTCAAAAAAGTTTAAAATTGAATTTAAAAAGATCATTTTCCTTTCTCAGGCTAAAAGAGGAGGCGTTAAAGCGTCAGACAAAGCATCAATGGCTGGGTTCGAAGCAATGGTGAATTTTTGTGAGGAGCTGGGGTGAGTGCCGTTATTTTTCTCTTCTCTTATTAATTCTTAAGGGCTCATGCACACGAACATACTTTCTTTCCGTGTCTGTTCCGTGTTTTTTTTTGCAGAAGTTACTCCGTGTGCATTCCATTTCTGTATGTCCGTATTTGCGTTCCACCAAAAGAAATAGGACATGTGCTATTATTGTCCACATTACAGACAAGGATAGGACTGTTCTATTAGGGGCCAGCTGTTCCGTTCCGCAAAATACGGAATGCACACAGACGTCATCCGTATTTTTTGCGGATCCGTTTTTGCGGACTGCAGAATACATACGGTCGTGTGCATGAGGCCTAATACTGCTGTTTTTTCCAGAAGAAGTTGCTGTCTGCTGCCTGTTTCTGTTTGCCTCAATTAATAATTAATCAATGCCTATTTCTAGTAAATATTAGTGATTTTTTTATTTAGTCAACCGAAATCTAAACTATATACACTGACTTTTCTATCAATTTTAACCCCTTCCCGACCGGCGCCGTACATGTACGGCGCTTGGGTGGTGCGGGGACATGACGCCCGCTCGCGGGTGGGGGTTGGCGGCCTGTTTCTAACAGCAGAGACTTGCCGCTACTTACCTCCGTCGACGGCGTCTTCCTGGGCCTTCTGATGCCGTGATCACACGTGATCACGGCATCATGATGCGTCTGAACAAGGAAGCCTACGCTTCCGGGTGGTGTATAGACGCCCCGATTGGCCAATCGGGGTGTCTGTACACCATATGAAAACTGTAATCCTCGCTGGTGAGGATTACAGTTTTCAAACTGCAATTCTTATTCTGGCCATTAGATGGCAGGCCAGGATAAGAAATGAGCAATTTTAGGATTTAACTCCATCTAGTAAATCCCTGATTGCTCATAAAGAAAAAAAAACAAAACACAATATATCAGCTCACATTTGAGCTTTAAAATAATCACAAAAAAATTAAAAAAAATCTTAAAAAATATCTAAAAAATAAAAAATATATAAAAGTTCAAATCACCCCCCTTTCCGTGTAATGAAAAAATAAATACCGAAATAACAATAAATATAGACATCATGGGTATCACTGTGACCGAAAACGCCCATAATTTCAAAATATAAAAAAAAAAATTCCAATACGCCGAATTATGTGGCGGAAAAAAGCGTCCAAATAGCAATTCGCCGTTTTTTGTCACTTTTTTTTCTAAAAAAATTAAATAAAAAGTGATCAAAAAGTCATACACACCCCAGAATGGTATCAATAAAAACTTCAGATTGCCCCGCAAAAAAGAGCCCCCAAATAGCTCCGTACACATAAATACCAAAAAGTTATAGAGGTCAAGATATGACAAGGGAAAAAAAAAAAAAGGGCAACTTTCTAATTATTTTATCACCATCTAAACGCAGGAAAAAACTATACATATTAGGTATCGCCGAATTCGTACTGACCAGTAGAATGAAAATAACCGGTCAGTTTTAATGCACATCGAACGCTGTAAATAAGAAACCCGTAGAACTGTAGCGGAATAGCGGTTTTCTTGCAATTTCACCCCATTTGGAATTTTTTTCCCGCTTCCCACTACACCATATGCAATATTAAATGGTGGCGTTGGAAAGTACAATTTGTCCCGCAAAAAACAAGCCCTCATACAGCTATGTGAACAGAAAAATAAAACAGTTATGGCTGTTTGAAGCCAGGGAGCACAAAACGAAAATGCAGAACCGAAAAAACCTCCGGGGGTGAAGGGGTTAATTGATGTGATCTCTCTGATAGTAAATTTTGTAGAACTGAACGCATCAACCTATTGTTGTCTTTTTTATGATTGAGAATCGCTTATTCATTTCAAAATGTGAAGGTTGATTTTTATAGTATCTTATATACAGGGCGGTCCAAAAGTATGGAGCCACCTGAATGACTGGAAAATGGTGGTTGAGAACGCCATCTTGTGTGTGGCATGTTGCTAAGGGGAAGGGGGCAAATCTGCGAGAGGCTGTGTCCAACACGAAAAAAACACAATTTTTCTTTTTGTTACAGACGCAGATATGGCTGCGAGATATTAACACCCGAGCAGAGGACAGAGATTGTGCTGATCTCCAGGGAAGGGGGCAAAGTACCCGAGTCATTGCAGCAGATTTCAACGCTCATCCGCCATGGCACAGTTGGCAAATTGCTTGCCAAATTTCACCAAATAGGTTCTGTGTTTGACCTGCCAAATGTGGGTCCGATTACAATTGCTGTGACACCCATTCCACAAATTCATCTGGATCTTGTACAGGTGCCAGTTGTGCATAGCCAGTAGCTGCCCAGTGATGATTCTAGTCACCCCACTCTCCTGTGACATGCCGGGTGCTACCATGTCAGCTTTTGTCGAAGGACGGCCATTGTTGCTTCATCTGTGGCAGTTTTGTTACATCCACCTTTTTGGCAGGTCCAAAACAGAACCTGTTGGGAAAAATTTGGCAAGTAGTTTGTCAACTGTGCCATGGAGGATGGGTATTGTGTTAGGGTGCCAGGTGTTGAAATCCGCTGCAATGACTCGGGTACCGAGCTTCCCGGAGATCAACACAATATCTGTCCTCTCCTTGCCTGTTAATCTCACTGCCATATCTGTGTCTGTAACAAAGAGAAAATTGACCTTAAAGGGGTTCTCCGGGAATTAAGAAAATGAAAATGCATAAATATTACTTTATTATAAATATATTCCCAAATACCTGCATGCAAAATTAAGAAATGAATCTGGATCGCACATCCTCATGCTATGATTTGATCTAGTTTGCTTCTCAGCATAATTTAACATCGCTTCTCCGCGTAATTAATGGTATACTACCCCTCTGTCATATAGTGCACATGAGGCATTAGTATACGTTTTGATTAAAAAGCATAGGCCCACTCACAGCTCCAAGGTTGCCTCCTCGAGTGGGAACCTACTCTAAATTAGGCGCGGCGCTGCGCGGCAACCACCAGCGCCACAGCACCATACCGATAGGCGGCGAAGCCCAGCAGCCAGACAGCGCCCCCGCTGCCCAGCTAAGCCACCCTGGCACTGAGCTCCACCAACTCACCAGCACAGCACCAAGGCAACAATGGCCGCCGCGCAGCATCGCACCCAACCTTTCTGTGCTCTCAGGAACTGAGAGAAAGTAGGAATTTATAGACCCTCATGCAGACACCTGCTAATTTAAAAACACCTGTGGTCGCCGCGCAGCGCCACGCCAGGGTGGCTTAGCTGGGCAGCAGGGGCGCTGTCTGGCTGCTGGGCTTCGCTGCCTATCGGTATGCTGCTGTGGCGCTGGTGGTCGCTGCGCAGCACCGCGCCAAATTTAGAGTAGGTTCCCACTCGAGGAGGCAACCTTGGCGCGGTGAGTGGGCCTATGCTTTTTGATCAAAACGTATACTAATGCCTCATGTGCACTATATGACATAGGGGTAGTATACCATTAATTACGCGGAGAAGCAATGTTAAATTATGCTGAGAAGCAATTACTAGATCAAAACATAGCATGAGGATGTGCGATCCAGATTCATTTCTTAATTTTGCATATATTCCCAAATACCTTTCATTGGTTATAATGGCTGATTTTGTCTGGGGAGCAATTATTAGGAGAAATAAAATGGCCGCCGTCCTATTAGTACACACAAAACCTGTCCTAATCACACAGGAGGACAAGTTACTTCACAACACTGAGGTAAAGGGCTGCCTCATCCTCCTCTCTGCTTGTCAGGGTTTATGGATCTGAATACAGCTGAATCTCTGTGGTAATGGAGAAGATGAGGAGATATGATTATCAGCAGCACTTGTGTACAGTCTCCATTACCACAGTCTGTCCTGTCGTCCTCTCTGTACTTCATGTCTCCTCATAAACTACATTTCTACAGAGATTCTGCTGAAGATCTTATCACCTGTATTCAGTATCATAACCCCGACACAAGCAGAGCAGAGAGGAGGATGAGGCAGCTCTTTAGCTCAGTGTTGTGAAGTAACTTGTCCTCCTGTGTGATTAGGACAGGTTTTGTGTGTACTAATAGGACGGCAGCCATTTTTTTTTCTCCTAATCATTGCTCCCTAGACAACACGCGCCATTATAACTAATGAATGGTATTTGGGAATATATTCATAATCAAGTAATATTTAAATATTTTCATTTTCTTAATTCCCGAAGAACCCCTTTAACAGGAATAAACAGGGCTCCAGATGGCGACCAAAATGGTCGCAAATGCGACTTAGATTTTACAAATGGCGACAAGACTTTTGCGCCTGGACCCGACCGCATTTACTGATACTAGGCTGCTCTACTGCGCAGCCTAGTATCAGAGAACATGGAGAAGATAAAATAAAAAAATCTCTTACCTGTCCTGCGCCACGGCTCCGCTCCGGGTCCGACGCTCCTCTGTCTTTCCGGGCGGCTCTGCACTGTCCTGACAGCGTACAGCATCGTACAGGACGTAGTGCACGCACTCTGACCTGCGCTGCACGCAGTCAGGTGATCAGAGGTCGCAATAACGCATAAAAATGCGTCATAGACGCGTTTTCAGGCAATTTTACTCCCTGAAAAAAATCTAAGGCGTACCACTACGCCTTAGACTTTTCCCAGTTTTTTATCAGCGCAGTGAGCGCAGTGAACGGCACAGGCAGCACAGCAATGCTGCCTGTGCCTGAAATAACCAATAACAAAGCTCCTTACAGCAAGGAGCTTTGTTATTGGTGCACCAGAGAAATACAGATCGGGTGAGGCAGAGGAAGCTGGCGGGAGCTGGAAGGAGGAGGGGCCTGCTCCCGGGGCTGGAAGGAGAGCGGACGCGCAGAACATGGACCCTGGGGAACAAAACAGGGCGTCTGGAGAGGTAAAGGGCCGCGGACTGATGTCACTGTTGCCTGGGAGAAGAGCTGCATCCGGCCTGTGTCCCCCAGGTGGAGAGGGATGGGAGAGTTGTGGCAGTGAAAAGCTGTCCATCTTCAAGTGAGTGATTTTCCCCCTCCCCAAACCATGGTTCTGTCCAGTCTCCCAGTTCTCTGCCCCCCCTCCTCCTGTCACCCCACTAATAACCCAGCTCTCCCCTTCTAGTGACCCTGCTCCCCCTGTCGCCCCACTAGTGACCCTGCTCCCCCTGTCGCCCCACTAGTGACCCTGCTCCCCCTGTCGCCCCACTAGTGACCCTGCTCCCCCTGTCGCCCCACTAGTGACCCTGCTCCCCCTGTCGCCCCACTAGTGACCCTGCTCCCCCTGTCGCCCCACTAGTGACCCTGCTCCCCCTGTCGCCCCACTAGTGACCCTGCTCCCCCTGTCGCCCCACTAGTGACCCTGCTCCCCCTGTCGCCCCACTAGTGACCCTGCTCCCCCTGTCGCCCACTAGTACCCTGCTCCCCCTGTCGCCCCACTAGTGACCCTGCTCCCCCTGTCGCCCCACTAGTGACCCTGCTCCCCCCCTGTCGCCCCACTAGTGACCCTGCTCCCCCTGTCGCCCCACTAGTGACCCTGCTCCCCTGTCGCCCCACTAGTGACCCTGCTCCCCCTGTCGCCCCACTAGTGACCCTGCTCCCCCTGTCGCCCACTAGTGACCCTGCTCCCCTGTCGCCCCACTAGTGACCCTGCTCCCCCTGTCGCCCCACTAGTGACCTGCTCCCCGTCGCCCCACTAGTGACCCTGCTCCCCTGTCGCCCCACTAGTGAGCCCTGCTCCCCCTGTCGCCCCCTAGTGAGCCTGCTCCCCCTGTCGCCCCTCTAGTGACCCTGCTCCCCTGTCGCCCCTCTAGTGAGCCTGCTCCCCCTGTCGCCCCACTAGTGAGCCTGCTCCCCCTGTCGCCCCACTAGTGAGCCTGCTCCCCCTGTCGCCCACTAGTGAGCCTGCTCCCCCTGTCGCCCCACTAGTGAGCCTGCTCCCCCTGTCGCCCCACTAGTGAGCCTGCTCCCCCTGTCGCCCCACTAGTGAGCCTGCTCCCCCTGTCGCCCCACTAGTGAGCCTGCTCCCCCTGTCGCCCCACTAGTGAGCCTGCTCCCCCTGTCGCCCCACTAGTGAGCCTGCTCCCCCTGTCGCCCCACTAGTGAGCCTGCTCCCCCTGTCGCCCCACTAGTGACCCTGCTCCCCCTGTCGCCCCACTAGTGACCCTGCTCCCCCTGTCGCCCCCCCTCTAGTGACCCTGCTCCCCCTGTCGCCCCTCTAGTGACCCTGCTCCCCCTGTCGCCCCTCTAGTGAGCCTGCTCCCCCTGTCGCCCTCTAGTGACCCTGCTCCCCCTGTCGCCCCTCTAGTGACCCTGCTCCCCCTCCTTCTGTCACCCCACAGGGAAGCTGAACAGACTCCACCGACTATAATGGGATCCGTTCAGTTTTCCATTTGCAATCTGTCTTTTTACCAGACACAAAACTCCTGCATACAAGGCTTTTTTGTCTGGTCTTTCAACAGAATCTGCAACAGAGGCTCCAAATGCAGCCTCCAACACAGATGTGAGCAAGTGCAGGCCTGCGTATTATGTATTTTAATTACCGCAGATTTCTTACTCCTCCTCGGATAAAAATACTCCTCAAAAATGGTCAGAGGAGTATTTTTACTCTTCTGAAAAAAACGTAGCGCGACCTCTGCAGGTGATAGTGCAGCGCTGAGAGGACAGAGGAGCGCTGGACCCGGAGTGGGGCCACGGCGCAGGACAGGTAAGAGATTTTTTTATTTTATTCTGATGGGTGCTGAGTGGGCTGATCTGTGGTCTGATGAGGGCACAGTAGGCTGATCTGAGGTCTGATGAGGGCACAGTGGGTTGATCTGAGGTCTGATGGGGCCACAATGGGCTGATCTGAGGTCTGATGGGGCCACAATGGGCTGATCTGAGGTCTGATGGGGCCACAATGGGCTGATCTGAGGTCTGATGGGGCCACAATGGGCTGATCTGAGGTCTGATGGGGCCACAGTGAGCTGATCTGAGGTCTGATGGGGGCACAGTGGGCTGATCTGAGGTCTGATGGGGCACAGTGGGCTGATCTGAGGTCTGATGGGGCCACAATGGGCTGATCTGAGGTCTGATCTGGGGGCCACAATGGGCTGATCTGAGGTCTGATGGGGCCACAATGGGCTGATCTGAGGTCCTGATGGGGCCACAATGGGCTGATCTGGTCTGATGGGGCCACAATGGGCTGATCTGAGGTCTGATGGCTGACACTGATGATCTGAGGTCTGATGGGGCCACAGTGAGCTGATCTGAGGTCTGATGGGGGCACAGTGGCTGATCTGAGGTCTGATGGGGCCACAAATGGGCTGATCTGAGGTCTGATGGGGCCACAATGGGCTGATCTGAGGTTGATGGGGCCACAATGGGCTGATCTGAGGTCTGATGGGGCCACAATGGGCTGATCTGAGGTCTGATGGGGCCACAAATGGGCTGATCTGAGGTCTGATGGGGCCACAATGGGCTGATCTGAGGTCTGATGGGGCCATCTGAGTTATGAGGCCAATGGGATCTGAGGTCTGATGGGGCCACAATGGGCTGATCTGAGGTCTGATGGGGCACAGTGGGCTGATCTGAGGTCTGATGGGGCCACAGTGGGCTGATCTGAGGTCTGATGGGGCACAGTGGGCTGATCTGAGGTCTGATGGGGCACAGTGGGCTGATCTGAGGTCTGATGGGGGCACAGTGGGCTGATCTGAGGTCTGATGGGGGCACAGTGGGCTGATCTGAGGTCTGATGGGGGCACAGTGGGCTGATCTGAGGTCTGATGGGGGCACAGTGGGCTGATCTGAGGTCTGATGGGGGCACAGTGGGCTGATCTGAGGTCTGATGGGGGCACAGTGGGCTGATCTGAGGTCTGATGGGGGCACAGTGGGCTGATCTGAGGTCTGATGGGGGCACAATGGGCTGATCTGAGGTCTGATGGGGCCACACACATTATACTGGTTGGGGTTTTTATTACTGGGGAGGGCGCACTGCGCCACTAATGATAACTATGTTTAATACAACTACAGAAGGCAGGTGCCACATCTGAGGGGTTAACTAATACAGGTCAGGTGCCGGCTATGTGTTCCTGCGCCGGCACCCGCCTCCTGCACCCCCCAGTATTATTCATTGGTGGCGCAGTGCCCAACCCCCCCCCCCAACTATAATAATCATTGGTGCAAATTGCGGAACACACGCCAGGCGGCATCCGTGGTATTGCAGATCTGTATTTTTGCGGATCCACAATACTACGTCCGTCTGAATGGCCCCTTAATCACCCCCTTTCCCAATTTTACATATAAAATATATTAATAAATATCCAAAAAGTACAAACTATTAAAATATTTTAAAAAATCTCCTATACGGTAAACACGTAAAAGAAAAAAAAAATAAAACCTCACAATTCGCCATTTTTTAGTCACCTTGTCCCGCCAAAAAATAGGATAGGACAATTCTATTAATGGCCTGACGTTCCATCTCCTCCAAGTCTTTTTTTTAAAATTATAATTATATGTATTTAAATTTGGCGCCTAAAAATTTTATTTGGCTCCTAAATTTTTCAGTTCAGGAGCCAATGGCTCCTAGGTATTTTTTTTAGTCTGGAGCAGTGATAAAGGTACGTCACCCTTTCTCCTTTGAAAATATTAACTTGGTTTCAAGATGGTGGCTTTCAAAATGGATACCAAAGATTTACCTCCTTCCCATTACAGCATGCCACACAGGATGACGTTTCCAAACACCGTTTTCCATTGATTCAGGTGTATCCATACTTTTGGACCCCCCTGTATTGATCTGTAAAGTGTAAAGGTTATCTTTGCTCTTATTGACCTTATTATTATATAGGCTTTTTTATTTTTATGGGAATTACTAATAATCTTGTGGAATGTGATTACTTACAGAAGGCTGCTTTGTTTTGTGAAATACCTTCAAGATGACCACTTTATGTTACCAGAATACTGGGCTTAAAGGCTATGTACACCTTTGGAGTCAATTTTTTATGATTGCATTTAACTTATTTTTGGCTAAAAATCATATTTTCAATTGGTCTTTATTAAAAATATTGAGCTGTTCAATCACAAAGGGTTAACTGTTTGTCTAGCTGGGTGACTGGTACTTTCAATTTCACTTTGTGCTGGTCATCTAAAAAGCCTTATCTGTAAACTACCGAGAGGTCATAAACACTTATTTAAGCCACATTCTTATCAGTGCGGTAAGGACTGAGCTTTAATGAGTGTTTATAAGGTCAGAGAGAAGAGATAAGGAGTCTGTCAGCTCCTCAGATGGCGGAATTGAGAAAAAATCCACAGGCAGCTAGGAGAGCATGTCAGCTCTGTACACAAAACAGGATTCCATATGGTAAATAAAGACCAATTGAAAAAGTGATTTTTAGGTCAAATTAAGTACAATGCAATAATAAAAAAAATGCCCCCAAAGGTGTACATAACCTTTAAAGTGTACTTTGAAAAAACTTTTGATATGTAATAGCAACATATCAAAGATTTTGATTGGTGGAGTCCGAGTGCTCAGTCCCCTGCCGATTGCTAGAATTAGGAGAGAAGCGGTCACATAGAGGGCTGTCTCTTATTGCTGCAGGAAATGGGCTCAATAGAAAGTCTAGGGGCCCCTCTCGATTCAGTCCCCTATAGCGAGGAGAGTCAACACTCTGTGCAAGTGCTTCTCTCTCCTTGCTTTAACAATCATTGGGGGTCCCCCGCCGATCAGTTCTTGCACATGTCGCTGTGACGTTTGTAAAGTTTCTTCACAGTACAGGAACACTTTTAAGATGATGTCCTTTATGACATCCTCATTTTCTTTTTATCCAGTTATAGTCCTGTATTACAGTCTAAGCAGTGATTTGTCCTCATTCCCCCCCCTCCTGCACTAGTTTACATGAAGCAGAAAGATTGGGGGAAAGGAGTTAAAGGGGTCGTCCAGGATAAGATAAACATGGCTGCTTTCTTCTAGAAGTAGTTCGCCCACCTGTCTGTGGGTTGTATAAGGTTGTCTGTGGCCGTATTACGGGATAAAAAACTTATTTGCATTTGATTTTTATTAAAAATGGAGGCTGAATGTGTCTTCTGCAGCTCTCTGACAGTAGAGGAGAGAGTTTGTCTGCCAGAATGATACTGAATGGGGCCGAGCAGCTTGCAATGGATGAGAATACATGCAACCTGCAGAAGACAAATGGATTCATATTTTTAATTAAAAAAAATGGCAAATATTTTCAACCCATAATACAGTAAATGCAATAGTAAAAATTGCCCCAAAGGCTTTTCCAGGATTTTATTATTGGATAGGTCATCAGCATCTGATCGGTGGGGGACCTCCACCGATCCGATACTGATAACCTATCCTGAGGTCATCAGTATAAAAATCTCGGGAAGCCCCTTTAACTCATTTGTGAACTGTGAACGAGAAGACCTATGATTTTCCGCTAATCCATGGCTAGTGCTACTTTTATCAAATGCCAGTTTTAATTATCTTCTTCTGGATTAATGAAGTATTGCAGTTTTTGTCTGTGATGTTATATGCTCTAATACAGAGATCTTTAAACTCGTGGCCCTCCAGCTGTTGTAAAACTACAACTTCCATCATGCCAGGAGAGCCTACAGCTATTGAGGCATGCTGGGAGTTGTAGTTTGGCAACAGCTGGAGGGCCACGAGTTTGAGATCCTTGCTCTAATAGGTCACTTGGATAAAGGTTGTCTTAAAGGGGTTGTCGCACTTCAGCAAATTGCATTTATTATGTAGAGAAAGTTACTACAAGGCACTTACTAATGTATTGTGGTTGTCCATATTGCCTCCTTTGCTGGCTGGATTCATGTTTTCATGACATTATACACTGCTCGTATCCAGGGGTTATGACCACTCTGCAATCCAGCCACGGTGGTCGTGCTTGCACACTGTAAGGTAAGGCACAGGCTGATGCGCGCTCCCGGCTACCAGAACGGCCAGCACTTTTTCCTGTAGTGTGAAAGCACGGCCACCACTGCTGGATTGCAGGGTAGTCATAACCCCGGTATACGAGCAGTGAATAATGTGATGGACAAAGGAAGCAATATGGACAATCACAACACATTAGTAAGTGCCTTGTATTAAAGGGAACCTGTCATCTCCGAAACACCCCCTGAACTAGAGTAAGTGTTGTATAGTGTAAGTGATGCTGAATCCGATATGTAAGTTTTATCTTCATACTCACTTCCATTCTGACGCTGTGTTCCCACAAACCTGCAGTAAAATGCACTCACTGGACTCCAGTGCTCACTCACATAATGGAGAGGACTCGAAGAAGAGTCCAGTGAGTGCATTTTACTGCAGGTTTGTGGGAGCACAGCGTCAGAATGGAAGTGAGTATGAAGATAAAACTTACATAATCGGATTCAGCATCTCTTACACTGTACACCACTTACTTTAGTTCAGGGGGTGTTCCGAGATGACAGGTTCCCTTTAACTGCATCTCCATGATAAATGCCATTTGCTGAAGTGAGACAACCCCTTTAATGTAACAGATGCTAAAGGGCTGATTTTACTGGAGCAGGTTCAGATCCTGAGTGTGTCAGAGCTTCTGTTTGGTAGCAGCTTCACCCTCAGGGTAATATTAGTGAGGGGCGCCCCCTCTATGATGCTGATATCCCCTTATAGGACAAGTCCTTTAAGAACTGTATCAGGTAAATCCAATGATAGAAGATAATCGCAATCAATTTATCGTATCATTAATGAAACAGGGTCATTTATGGTTATATCATTCCTGCTGGGTAGGTAGGTATTAAGTGAGCATTATCCTTATTACAAAGTAGGTCACATAATGAGTGACGATGCTGTTAATAATCATAGCATACAGCGCTCCTGTGTTTTCTATACACCTGTTCTAAAACTGGTTTAGTTGGCTTGATAGAAACTGGTAGTGGGTGTGTGTAGGTTTGGTTGTGGGTTTATAAAATGCAAAATAAGAAAGATCGGAGGAGCTTTATTTGCCTCCATCTGACATGGGTCCTTGTGCATGCTACTGAAACCTATTACTCTCTGCATTCTGTATTGGGTGCTGTATCTTGCACCATATTTCTTCTTAGGATCGTCCTTATAGAAAATTCTGTATATATCACTATTTGAAATTACAGCTTTATACATGCCCCCGTTGAAATGATTCTTATGATTACGGTCAGGGCCTTCCTAGAAAGCAATGGCAGCTGGAGCGGTCGCTGTCAACCCAGTCTGCTCATAGATGCCACAGATATAGGCAAAGCCAAAATATAGAATTACCCTCCCTTACAAACAGCGTTCATTCCCGGCAGTTGCCTGCTCGTCAGTGGAGGAGATTGCTGCTATTACATGCAGAAATCTCCTCCAGAGTATGGGAAGGAGTGATCGCGCTATGCCATCACTCGTCCCCATACAGACAAGTTGTTTGCAGACAGCAGATCATGATTAGACAGCACAATCTGCCGTCGGCAAATGAAGATTTTTAAACCTGTTGAAAGATTCCAATTGCCTAATCAACTTTGCTCGTTCATCAGGTAATCCATGGCAGTATTGCACTGTCAGATCATCATAGCGATGATTTTGCAGACAATCTGCTTGTCTAATACACCCTTTACACCAAGCTTCTCAGGGTCGGACTGGGAACTTAAATTGGCCCTGGAAAAAAATACTAAAAGAGGCCCCATTTTGTAGTTGGGTCCAAATTGATGGAAGGCAGGGCCAGCAAAACCATATCGTGGCACATTATACCACCCCAACAGAGCCAAATACCACAGTCCATCACAAAATACTGCCAGCAGTACAAAATACATCCCAAAAATTTTCCACTTGCTGGCAATTAGGAGGGCCCAGACGGCCCCCTGGGCATCGGCCCACCGGGAAATTTCCCTGTAAGGTCTATGGCCAATCCGCCCCTGAAGCTTCTATTTGCTGGTAATCGGGAAGAGGGGCTACAGAAGTGAAAAGATTTTTTAGTGGTTCCCCCTGAAGAATTAAAGTTGGGGATCACCTTAACCTGAAAGCCACATTTGATTGTGTAAACTGTATTCTTGATGAATAGCCCCTTTTTTAATGTTTATGTACTGAATAGGGGCTTTCTTAATGGGGTATTCTCATCTTAGACAATGGGGGCATATTGCTAGGAAATGCCCCCATTGTCTTATAGGTGCGGGTCCCGCCGCTGGGACCTGCACCTATATCGAGATCGAAGGGGGGGAGCCCTGCGCC
The DNA here is from genome assembly GCA_900303285.1 of Rhinella marina. Classification (NCBI taxonomy): domain Eukaryota; kingdom Metazoa; phylum Chordata; class Amphibia; order Anura; family Bufonidae; genus Rhinella; species Rhinella marina. The sequence goes on from ONZH01012919.1 coordinate 25,235, forward strand.
TGGAGGACCCCAGGTTTTCCGGGTTCCGGCCACCACCAGGCGCAGCTCTCCCACTGCTCCCATAGAAATGAATGGAAGGCGGCTGCGCATGCGCAGTGCGCCCTCAGTCACTTTGGGGGGACCTGCACCTATAAGACAATGGGGGCATATCCTAGCGATATGCCTCCATTGTCTAAGATGAGAATAGTCTTTATGAAAACTTTCCTACCTTTTTTTCGTCTGCAGAACGTGTGTAAGTCCTGCCCCGCACTGCTATATCTGACATTAATACATCAGAGTATTGCTCCTACTTCTGATGCTCTTTCTGCCCCCCTTCCCCCTTCTTTTCTCCCATTTTGTATGTGGCGGGTCAGAGAGTAGAAAGGGGGGGGGGAGTATCCAAAGGATGTAGATAAGGGTGAAAAGCACACACAAGTCAGTTTGCAGGAGGTGCCGGCTGTGCAGGGCTGTGGAGTCGGTAAGCCAAAGCCCCAACTCCGACTCCAAAATTTCCCCTCACCCCGACTCCGACTCCCGACTCTGACTCCCTCATACATGGAGCATGTTTAAGTGATAACTTTAAACAAATTTGCATAAAATCAATAGTACAGATAAGTCATGACAAAAACAGTTTGTAATCTATCAGGCTTCTCTGGGTACAGCTCACTAAGGGCCTGATCAGAGCCGTAGCTAGAGGTTCAGCACATGGGGGGGCGAAACATACTTGAGTGGGCCCCCCACTTATTGGCTTCCCAAACGCACGTTTCCAACTTCACAGGCACATACTACTAGTTGTGGTCATAATACTGTATTAGCCAGATTACTATATAAACTGCTAGATCATCTATGCCAGAGATGGCCAACCTGAGGCTCTCCAGCTGTTGCAAAACTACAACTCCCAGCATGCCCGGACTGCCTTCAGCTATCAGCCTACAGCACGGCATGGTGGGAATTGTAGTTTTACAACAGCTGGAGAGCCGCAGGTTGGCCATGCCTGATCTATGCTGTTAAGTACAGTACAATAGACTTTCTACATACCCTACTCTAAATACTCTAAATACCACATAATGCAGTAAAATATAGGATTAATAGGAGTAAAAAAGGGGACTCCTATGTTAAAGGAAATCTGTCCCCAGCTTTTACATCACTAAACTAACAGTCCCTTGCCCCCATCAGACCTCAAATCGGCTTAATGTGCCCCCATCAGACCTCAGATCAGCGTATTGTGCCCCCATCAGACCTCAGATCAGTGTATTGTACCCCATCAGACCTCAGATCAGCGAAGTGCCCCCATCAGACCTCAGATCAGCGTCTTGTGCCCCATCAGACCCCCAAGATCAGCAGAATGTGTCCCCATCAGACTCAGATCAGCAGAATGTGCCCCATCAGACTCAGATCGATAGAATGTGCCCCATCAGACCTCAGATCAGCAGAATGTTTCCCATCAGACCTCAGATCAGCAGAATGTTCCGCCATCAGACCTCAGATTGGCTTAATGTGCCCCCATCAGACCTCAGATCAGCGTATTGTGCCCCATCAGACCTCAGATCAGTGTATTGTACCCCCATCAGACCTCAGATCAGCAGAATGTGCCCCCATCAGACCTCAGATCAGCGTCTTGTGCCCCATCAGACCCAGATCAGCAGAATGTGCCCCCATCAGACCTCAGATCAGCAGAATGTGCCCCCATCAGACCTCAGATCAGCAGAATGTGCCCCCCTCAGACCTCAGATCAGCAGAATGTGCCCCCATCAGACCTCAGATCATCAGAATGTGCCCCCCATCAGACTCCATAATGGAAGCACTCACTTGTATTCGCCTGATTGTACTAAGGCCATCCCTGCTGGGCCCCCCCCAGAGGTATTGGGCCCGGAGCATCGCCTCCCCCTGCCCCCCCGTCTCCCCCCAGTAGCTACGCCTCTGGGCCTGATGTATGAAAACTGTCTAGGTCTAAGACTTTTTTTGTTGCCCATAGCAACCAATCAGAGCTCCCCTTTCATTTCTCCAGAGCACTATATGAAATGAAAGGGGAGCTCTGATTGGTTGCTATGGGCAACAAAGAAACTTCTACACCTAGACAGTTTTCATACATAAGGGCCCTAGGTGTTTTACATCAGCAGATAGAAGCCATGAGAGCAGCTAACCTCTCCAAACATGAGCTCAGAGGAAACATAAAGCATACAGAGAGAACATGCACTGGACATAAAGGGCAGCACACAGTCATCTCAACTAAAAGCCGAAATCCTTAGATCAGGAATAGAACAGACATTTATAGGACATTTCATCATTTTCACAAATTCTTATAAAAATATATTCAGCACTGAACTAAATGTACTAATTCATTATATATTTTAGGAGTCGGTCCATTTTATTCCGACTCCACCAAAATGGTGACCGACTCCGACTCCACGACTCCGACTCCACAGCCCTGCGGCTGTGTACAAGTGTAGAGAGAAAGCAGAGCACACACGGCAGGGGGTGGTAGGGAGAAGTGACATACACCTATGCATATACATGAGAGTTGGTGAAGACAGCATTATCCTGAACACACAGGCCTCGCATCCAGCATGTATTACAGAGAGGGACGTGTTCTTCTTAGAAAAGTCTCATAGTGGGAGCAGGTTGTAAACTTAAAATTGGGAGTCAAAAAACGAAAGAATTTACTCAAGGAACTACTAACGTATGTAAAGATATTTTTTACATTTCAAAGGTGTCCGTAGCCTTTAAAGGAGTTTTCCAGTTTCTTATATTGATGACCTATCCTCAATAGCAGATCAGCGGCGAGTCCAACTCCCCGATCAGCTGCAACGCTGCATGTCGGACCGGCCGCTGATCCGATATTGATGACCTGTCCTCAGGATAGGTCATCAGTATCAGAAACCAGAATACCCCTTTAAAGTGTAAACCTAACTTTAATAATTTGTCATTATTGGGGTGTGTGTGCGAACAGGAGAGCGCCTATGTGCAAGAACACTATTATGGACCTCTGGCTCTGAAATAGCTCATCATAGATCAAACCCATAAAATCCATTAGTTTAGGCTCTTATATTCAGTAGAGGGATGCTTTTAAGGTCACAGTGCCCCATTCATCTACTGGGCCCCTGTGCGGGGTGTTGAGCCGAGATTGGTCTCTTTGGGAGACTTGAATGTTACCATAAGAGCCATGTATTGTAGTCTATGGCGCCATATACACAAAGGGTTAATGGACGTTAAACCACCTGCAAGCTGCAATGATCTCTTCACTAAGCCCTGCTTTGTGTAACTTATATTTAGTAGCTTATTGCATATGATATTGTGCGGACACACAATGCAGTCATTTCAATGGATACAATTAGTTCATTTTGCTTTGGGGAAGCTCTGAACAAGCAGCGACCTGCCCGACAAAGGATCGTGTGAGCTGTTCCTGACCAGATCTAATAACACTTTCCGTGTCCACACCTATGAGGGCGAATTCAGAGGGGAGACTCCCTTTCAGCTGGTTTGGCTGCATTAAATGTCAGGTTTATTGACTCGAGGAACCAGCTTGATCACATGAAACCTAACTTACGTTCATTGCACGCATGACAAGGTATTGAGAGTATGTGTGTCAGGGGCACCTACAGTGGTGGATGCTAGGTGTGCCCACTGAAGAGCCACCCCCAAAAAGTTATTGCTATCTTATAAATTGGTAGCATATTGCTATCATAAGCCATCACTCTATGATTGATGGTGGTTGGACCTCTACGACCCCTGCACCGATCCTTAGAACGCTGCGTTGTCCTTGCACAGTAGAGCCAGAAGACCTCTGTGCTAGGAAAAACAGTGAAGGCGACAGTGCTGAACCAGAACCACACTCTCTAGACTGGTAGGGGTTAACAGTTTTGCTGTAGGGGCCAGGCCTTGACCTACTACTTCTGTTCCTGACATAAATCCAAAGCATTTTCCATTTTATTTTCCGCCAGCTGCCACTAGGGGGAGTTCAGCGCATAGAGACTTTTAAAGCTTCCATTAAGTTTAAAGGGAACCTGTCATCAACTTTTTTAATACTGATGACCTATCCTGAGGATTGGTGGGGGTCTGACAGCCTGGATCCCCGCCGATCCACTGTTTTAGAAGGTGCTGGTGCTCCTGTGGCCTTCTCGCAGCTTTACCTAGGCCAGTGACGTCACGATCAGTGGTCATGTGGCCTAGGAGCAGCTCAGCCGCGTTGAAGTGAATAGGGCTCAGCGGGATACCAAGCATAGCCACTATACAATGTATGGCGCTGTGCTTGGTGAGCGGGGAGAAGGTACCGGTGCTCACAGGAGCGCCGCTGCCTTCTCAAACAGCTGATAGGTGGGGGTCCCCGGTGTCGGAACCCTCACTGATCAGCTACCTATCCTTTTAGGGTAAATCAGAATTTTTTATTTAAGAATAAAATGAACACAGGAAAAAGACATACACAAGCATGTTCATATGAACCATGAGCAAGATACACGTAATTGTTAATACGGCACATTTACAGGTCAATCTTGCAAAATGAATAAAGCAAAACAAACCAATCTTGGGGAGACATGAAACGCGACGAGACAAATGGACAAGACACCAGGGGGGAGAATCACCAAGCAGAGAAACCACCTCATTCCGTATGTTGAAGAAATAGGGTTGAGACTAACCTAAAAAGACCCGCAATATATAATCACAATAGTAGGCAGAGAAAGAAAAAAAAAAAGAAAAAAAGAAATAATTATATGTATATGTAGAAAGAAAAGATAAAGCTCTGATTACCTATCCTTTTAAAGAAGAACTCCCGCAAAAATGTTTATTCTCTGACCTGTTAGAAAGGTGCATGATATAATCTGTAGTGAATGTCATTTTCTTATCAGAGGCTGAAATTGAGAGTTTCCACTCTCTTCTTATTGTAGCTGGGTCATGTGACCAAGTCCCTGACCTCCAACTGACCCAGGACAGGAAGCCAGCAACTGCTCTATTCATTCCTATGAGACTGAAAGTGAGGCTCCCATAGGAATGCATAGAGAATTAGACTTCCTGTCCACACATAAGGTGGTGTGCGAGTTGGTGGGTCTAATTCCTAGTCACATGACACAGATAAGAAACTTCAGGATGATATAACTCAAAAATTCAGACACTGGTAAAAAAATGACATTCACTACAGATTATATCATGTACATTTCTAGCAACTCTAGCAGAGTCCTTCTTTAAGCAGTATGGTGACTAGAATGAGTGCCATATTTAGGAAGCACCTGTAGAAGTCAAGTAACATGACAGAGGGCGACTTTGTTTTTCATTTAAAAACTTTAAAACTTGCACTTAAAAAAAAAAATCATAGTTTGTCATGCACTCAAGTTTTGATGTGGGACCCTATGAGAACTGTGATCGTCACCAAGGCCAAACCACAATATCCACTGATCATTCCCAAATACATAACACACGCAAACACCAGACAGATAATTTACGTACAGCGTATAACAGTGTACAGAATACCCCACAAGGTCAATATTTGATGCCATTGACAGATTAAAGGGTCTTCCAGTACTTGCTTATTGATGGTCTGTCCTAAGGATCTGCCATCAGTATCTGATCAGCAGGCGTCCAACTACTGGCACCCGCAGGCACCGGAACAACACAGCCATGTTTGGTTATTGTCGTGTTGGTCCGGTAACCAGGCATAGCCGCCGCACAATGGACAGGGCTGTGTACTTCTGGTGTCTGAGTGCGTGAAAACAGCTGCTCGCCGGGGCTGGCAAGAATTGAACCCCCACCGAATGGATATTGAAGAACTATCCTAAGTCCTGGAAAAACCCCTTTGATCTGTCAAAGGTATCAAATATAGGCCGTGTGTGTTGGGCATGCTGTATGCTGTGGTATACCTCGTACATTAAAGGGGTTGTCCAGGATTAGAAAAATATGGCTGCCCTACTGTAAAAACTGCCCCACACCTGTCCATAAGTTGTGTCTGGTACTGCGGCTCAGAAGTGATTGAGTTGCAATACCACACACCACCTGTGGACAGGTGTGGTGCTATATTTGAGAGAGAGCAGACATTTTTTTGGTCCTGGACAACCCCTTTAATTCTGTTTGGCACCTGTTTTTGCATATGTTATGCATTTGGGATTGATCAGTGCACACAGCTCAGTATATGTGCGGTTTTATGTCTAAAAGGACTTGGTGATGAGTAACTGTCCTTTAAGCATTACTGTTGAAAATGATCCTAAAACGGCACCCAGCTTCCCCCCCGATCAGCTGTATGAGGAGACGGTGCGCGCGGTGTGCACATGCCATCTCCCTTCTCTCTTCCTGGGGGGGGGGGTTCAGACCTCCGCCAATCTGATATTGATGACCTACCCTGAGGAGAACCCCTTTAATATCCCTTGCACTGGCGTGTCATACACCCAAATTATGTAGAGGCGCCGGCCTGGCTTCTTTGCTGGCGTAGATTTTAGATCATTATCTATGCCTAAAACGGGTCTAAGACGGTCTGGCCAGCTTGCCCCCTTTCACACCCATGCAATGCCCTCTTTTTAGACCTGGCTTGAGCGGGGAAAAGTCACAGATTCGACGGAAAGTCCTTTGTGATCGAATCTGCGACAGATATACACCAAAAATTGGCGTACATCTAATAATAAATCACCCCTTGTGTTATCATTGGTTTTCGCCCAGCTTTACTTATCATTTTCCTGTCATAGTAGAAAGTTTTAGATTTTTTTTTTCCCCCCTAAAAGTTACCTTACCTGCCATACATTTTATAGTCTGGTCCTTGATGTTATGGTCCCATCAGTGTCAAATGAAAATAATAGTGCCCTCATTTTGATTGAAAATTTATTGTAAAAGAATGATCATTCTAAACAAGTAAGGTAAATTATACATTTTTGTAAGCACCTTTTGTCCAACATGGGGTACCTAAAAATGTTTTAATTTGCAAAATGCATATGTGCTGGAGAGTATATTTTCAGCGAACACTTCAATGCATACCGGGCACCTTTGACCCACCAGAGAAAACAAAGGGGTTGTCCGGTTTCAAGAGGGAATTAGGGATGGACATGTAATAAAGAAGAGATGCTTACTTACCTAGCAGACCCCGCGCCTCTGCTCCGATTCTCCTGGTGAAGTCTGTTTTCCCGGATGCAGCGATGCTATGATGTCCACAACACGGGACCGCTGCATCCAATCACTTGCCTCAGTAGTGCACTGCAGAAGCGATTGGCTGCAGCGGTCATGTGTTGTCAGTATGATGTCACCGCTGCAGCCGGGTCAGCAGAGCTCTGCTAGGCGAACCTGGAGGGATCTGTCAGGTAGGTAATCATCTATTCTTAATTATGTGTCAATGCGTTGAGTTGTCCAGTTTCCGCTTGAATCTGCGCAACTCCTTTAAAGGGAACCTGTCATCAACTTAAGCTGCCCATACTAACAGCAGAATAAAGTAGAGACAGGTGAGTTGATTTCAGCATTATGTCATTTATAAGTTAAAAGTAAGTGGTTGCCGAGAACCAACATCACAATCATTGCAGACTAGGGCTGGAAAAGAGTCACGGCCACCTGAGAAGAGTCCTGGTTATTCATGAATTCCTACTCTCCCTGCTGATGACTGACAGGCTTCTACCTAGTTTTCTCCCTTTTTCTCTAGGAGAGAACTGCCAGTCATTAGCAGATGGGCAGGAGAGCAGGAGATTAGGAATAAACACAACTCTTTTCAAGGCCTGTGATGCAATGTTTATGATGCTGGTTCTCAGCAACCACTTAGATTTAGCTCATGAGTGACACACCGCTGAAATCAGCATTTCTGTCACTATTTTATGCTGCCCTCAGTGAGGTCAGCATAAAGTTGATGACCGGTTCCCTTTAAGAGATACCCAAAAATTGCAGCAGTGGAACAGCACAGATGTTCCATCTTTTAACTGGTGTCACGTCGCCAAGTACTGGGCGAATCCCTCTCCACTCCAAATGCAAACTGTTAGACAACAGTAGGCACTTCTGGTATCATCTATGATGGGCCAATCTATGCTGCTGTGCCAATGTCAGATATTTTTTGCATGATACCAGACCTGCATGATGTTGTCTTCAGCTGAGGGTCTATCTGTGCAGAACATGCCCTCATTCCTACATTTTGCTGTTACCATTGGGCACATATCATGGGAATACAACCAAATATGACTCGTCCCTAGCAAGAAGTGATAAGTTCCATATATCGGCTTCCTTGCCGGTTTTGTCAGAACCTGGGCCCCTCGAAGGAACACTTTCTTGCATAGATATTCTTCAACCACTTTGTCCTCTAGGGTCTTCTATCTTCTTTCCACTATTTTATTGCATCTCATACAAATCTAACACAAAATCTCAACTGTGGTGGCTCGACCTTGGTGTGATTTCAGGTTCCATTATCAACAACCATAGCCACCGAGCAGTCCTGTGGGTGTTTCTTCATTGTGTACAATCTTCCATGAGACCTGATGTTCTCCATGCCTTGCCCTTCTTCCTTCTTGTCTTTTTGTATTTTTTTTCTGTCATATCGGACATTCCCCACCTTTTTTCCCCGTAGCTCCTTATGTTCCTCCCCCGTTTTATCATTTCATGTTTTACAAAGGTGTGTACCGGTAAATCCTGGTCTTTAATCTTATCGATATGCTGATTTGCGTTTCTGGCAGTGACAGCAGCTGAACACGAAGGCAAACAGTAGGAATATGAGGAACAGAAGGCAGAAGGATCCGATCACCACAAGACCTCCCAGAGCCCAGTCATCCCCCAGTATTCGGTTCTTTATGTTTTCCAAAATGGGAGCCGAAGGGTCTAAGATCTGGGCTGTGTCTTGTCCCATCCTGTGGAGGAAAAAATTCATATTGATTGGTGGTCTTAGGGTGGGTATCTCCACCTTGACGTATGAGAACTCTATGATCACTATTATAATCACCAGGTGATTACATTTGAATACATTTGGGAAATTACTGCACCTTAGGACACCAGAGAGATAACTTTTGTTTGGTGTCCTTATATGCGGCCATCTACATGCCCCCTGCCATGGTGCCCCTCCTTTACAGCATTCGCTGTAGGATTCTGCACTACATTACTCATATATTGCACATTATTTACACGTGTCACAGGACATACAAATCCTAATGTATCATCAGGAAATGACCTTTTGTTTTAAAGCGTTTTTCCAACTTTTTTTCAATTGATGACCTATTTTCAGGATAGGTCATCAGTATCTGATCGGTAGGGGTCCTACACCCAGGATGCCCCGCCGATATGCAGTTTGAAAATGCCACGGCCTCCTTGCAGCTTGGTATCACAGCTCAGCTCCATTCACTTCAATGAGGCCGAGTTGGACTTAAGACGTGTGACCGATGAACGCGTTGACGCGTCACTGGTCTAGGCTACTGGTTGTCAGACCGCCACTGATCAAATACTGATGACCTATCCAGAGGATCGGTCATCAGTATAAAAAAGTCGGAGAACCCCTTAAATCAAGTTTATACATTAAACATATTTTTTTACACTTTTTCATGTTTTTTTTATCCATGTCTCAATCTATATTAAAAAAAAAAAATACTGGCCACCGCATCTTCTAATAGGCTGAAACTTTCTGTTCAGTAGTCATCTCATCATTTCAGACAAGATTACACCTGCATGTGACACAGGATCCTCGTTCACAATTGATGGTGGTCACATCTTATCTACTCCCCTTCCTTGCGCAATGACCTCTGCACAGGGCATAGAGCATGCCCACAACACTTTCCTATAGTAGTCATCTCATCATCTCAGACAAGATTACACCTGTATGTGACACAGGATCCTCGTTCACAATTGATGGTGGTCACATCTTATCTACTCCCCTTCCTTGCGCAATGACCTCTGCACAGGGCATAAAGCATGCCCACGACACTTTCCTATAGTAGTCATCTCCAGACTGTAGCAGCAGCTTAGGCAAGATGGCCACACTTTAATCATATATATAAAAACAAATCATAAAATAAAAGCAGGCTAGAAAAGTATTTATCAGTATCTGGTATTAATTAGTAAAAAAAAAAGTAAAAATAGTTGCTGCATTTCTCTTAAATGCCATTGTGTGTAACTATATTGTGCAGCCCTTCGGAGAAGCAGTGCAGAGCTGTAGATATTGCTGTGGCACTCGAGGGGTTACATGGTCCTGGTACAGAGGCAGGGTTCACAATGTGACCACAGGAGACACTTTGCACACAATGATATTACCTTGTTCTCACGCTGGGTCTCCTCTCTTTTGTTGTGCAGATTTAGGCCCCTGCTTTCCCTTCCTGGACTGCCTTTCTCCTCCGCCCAGTCCTGGTTAATGTTTTACTGCTGCCTCCAGATGAAGCTGTGTGAGGAGCAGTAAGGGCCGACCAATCCCCGCTATAGATGAGCCCTGTTGCTCTGCATTTGCTATTGGGTGATGTTAGGCGACTAGTGCTTCGCTTGCAGATCCTGGACAGAAGTGCCGCTGCCTCAGCAGGACCGCCGTGTCTGCCTGGAGATGTAGCTGCAGCCCACAGACTGTCATACGTTGCTGTTTTCCTCCACATTTTGCAGTTGCAGTGATGGCAGCAGTGCAGCGACATTGATCAGACTGGCATCTCCTGCTATTATTACATCGCAAAATGGAATTAGATCATTTTCAAGGATTTCTCATACATTGTTATGCGCCTTATTAAATACATGGCTCCTCTTTTTGTACATTTATTATTTATGCACTTATATAGCGCTACTATATTCCTCAGCGCTTTACGGACATTAGCATCACTCTGTCCCCAATGGGGCTCACAATCTAAGTTCCCTATCAGTATGTCTTTGGAGTGTGGGAGGAAACCGGAGAAAACTCCTGCCAACACTGGGAGAACATACAAACTCCAGCGCTGCAAGGCACCAGTGCTAACCACTGAGCCACTGTGTTCCCCCCGTTAGGTTATTGTTACCACTACCAGCCCCTATGGTGCAACATTATTACTATGATCATCCAGAATTCTTATGACGTTTCAATGTTTCCACAAATCCAGCTTTGGATGTTGTTAAATTATTATTAAAGGTGTTATCCAATTTCTGATCCTCACACTGAATATACTTACCTGGCTCCCCGCGCCACTCCTGGTTCCCGCACCATTGCCGCTGCTGCTTCTCCCTCTGCACAGATGAAAACATCCAGTGTGGGGGGGAGGGGGAACAGCCAATGACACCTGCAAGGCTAGATAGTCCCCGTCCCCGCCTGCCATTGGCTGCTCCCCCCAACACCGGATGTTTTCATCCGCGTGCAGGGAGAAGCGGCGGTGCAGGGACCAGGTGCAGCGCCGGGAGCTGGGTAAGTATATTACCAGTGAGGGGCCAGGCACATGTAGGCGCTGTTTTAGAAATTTGATAACTCCTTTAAAGGGGCTGTGTCACTTCAGCATCTGGCATTTATCATGTAGAGAAAGTTAATACAAGCCGCTAACTAATGTATTGTGATTGTCCATATTGCTTCCTGGCTAGATTCATTTTTCCATCACTTACAAGCATACATTGCTTGTATCCACCACATATCTGCCCCGAAGCGATGGCGGAGACGGGGTCTCCTGCCCATGTGCGCTCACACCGTCTCGTGACCATCAGAGAGGCCGGCGCTTTTTCTTATACCGTGCAAGCACGACCACCACTGCTAGATTACAGAGTGGTCGTACCCCCTGGATACGAGCAGTGTATATGTGTATAATCGCTCTCTATTCAATATTTTGGGGGAGATGAAGCAACAAAAACAGGCAAATCTGCCCTTGTAATTTTTTTCCATTACTGTGTTTAGCATACATCATAAATACATTTATATTTTATTAGTATGGGCATTTTGGGACATAGCGTTGCTAATGTTTATTTTTTATTGTTTGATGATTTTTATTTTTTAATATGAGGAAAGGAGAATGATTTGAATTTTTATATTTTTAAAACCTTTTAGGGGACTTTAAAGGGGTTGTCTCACTTCAGCAAATAGCATTTATTATGTAGAGAAAGTGAATACAAGGCACTTACTAATGTATTGTGATTATCCATATTGCTTCCTATGCTGGCTGGATTTATTTTTCCATTACATTATACACTGCTCGTTTCCATGGTTACGACCACCCTGTAATCTATCAGCTGTGGCTGTGCTTGCACACTATAGGAAAAAGCACCTGCCTCTCTCGTCGCCGGGACCCTGGGAGCTCACATAGTGTTTTTTCCTATAGTGTGCGAGCACAGCCACCTCTGGTGGATTGCAGGTTGGTCGTAACCATGGAAACGAGCAGTGTTTAATGTGATGGAAAAACTAATCCAGCCAGCAAAGTAAGCAATATGGACAATCACAATACATTAGTAAGTGGTTTGTATTAAAGGGTTTCTGTCACCATTTTTTTCGGTATGAATCAGGCTGACATTAGAGATGTGCTAATGTCACCTGATTCCAAATATATATCTGTTTTATTTACTGGTGCCCCCATTTTTATATAAAATGAACTTTTATTTTATGCTAATAAGGCCTCTAGGTGCAAGGGGCGTTACCCCTGCTCCTAGAGGCTCTGTTGATTGACAGGCCCAGTTAGAGAAGAAACACTCCATTCACCATAGCTTGCAACGAAAGCTCCCTCGATCTCGAGGCGGGGGAAGCTGTTCTGGTCCGGGAACACAGCACTCTTGAAGAAAGACCTCTCAGATGCCATGGTCGCAATTGACTACGGCATCTGAGGCATTCAATTGCGTGATCTCTGGTTGTCTACTGTGTAAAACAGCAGGCACCCCGCGGCTATAGCTGCTGCTAAGCATCTGAATGGACCCCATGTTTAAAGACTGGACTTCCACCGTACATATATGGTAGAGGTGGAGAACGGGGTAAAGATGGACTTGTCTAAGGGCTTGTTCACATCTGTGTTGGAAGCTTATAGTCTCTAACAACAAGGAATTTTTAACACAAGTTTATTTTTGATTCTTACAAGTAACAGTCGAAAATATGCTGCCAGAGTCTTTTTTAGGAAAAGAAGCACAAAAAAATAGTTGCGTTCATTTAGTCACCTGCACTAAAAAAATAAAAGGGCGGCCGTTCCACTTTTTTCTTCTGTACATTGGATCTTCTTTATGAGGCCGTTTGCACTATGTATATAAGTCCAGCTGTATTTTTCTCTTTTTCCAGTTCTGTGCATCGTCTTTTGACAGTTTAATAGTATAATTGTCACGCAAGCCGCTGCATTGGGAGCCAGCAATCCAGGGGTATTTAGAGATGAAATAGTCATGAGACCTCGGTTTTCTGTGAGCTTAATGGCTTCCGATTCATGTTGGCGGCTCTACTGAATGTAACGACAAGTACTTTTTAGGTTGTGATTACATATGGCTTCCTCGTTACTATACCACATTGTACTTTGTATTAGATTTTATACAGACAGTGGGGAAAATTTAGTAAGGCTTCAGTTTGCTGCCATTAAAAAGTCACAAATTTTGGCGCATGGCCCCTTTTGCACAAAAAAATTTGACTTTTTAGTTGTTTACATTGCATTTAATAAACTGGGCTGGAGGGACTGGGATTATGTGGTCCAAAAGATTTAAAGGGGTTCTGCAGTTCTTTTAAAATAATGATCTTTCCTCTGGATAGATCATTAGCCTCTGATCGGAGGGGGTCCGACACCAGGACTCCCACCAATCAGCTGTTTGAGAAGGCAGCGGCGCTCCAGGAGTGCCGCGGCCTTCTCTGTGTTTCCCTCAGGCCCAGTGACATCACGACTAGCATCACTGGCCTGGGCGGGGCTAAGCTCCATTCAAGCGAACAGATCTTAGCCCCGCCCAGGCCAGTGATATTAGTTGTGACGTTACTGGGCCTGAGGGAAACACAGAAAAGGCCGCGGCGCTCTAGGAGAGGATAGGATAGATCATCAGTTTAAAACAACTGCAGAACCCCTTTAAGAAAACTATCATTAGCTAAACCAGAAATATAAGCCAGTTCTTGCTGGTGTAGAGTTTAGCATCTGGTGCCTGGACCTCCCACAATTTTCCAAAATTATTAAGACGCATGCACCTCTCAATACTTTTGGTGCATCTTCCGCCAGGACTAGTCTCACTAAATTTTCCCCAATTTCCCCCAAATTGCATCATGTGTCCCTAACCCTGCGTATTAAGAATTTTTGAAATCATCATGCTCCAAGGGAATGATGTGTCTTTGGCATCAGTAGGAAATATGTGCCGTCAGTCTCTTTCCGTCAAAGAGTGTAGAGTTTTGACCCCATGTGATTATCCTGTGCATTGTGCGATTGGTCCTTACATCCAGTCCTTAAATCTCTAGAAATAAGCACAGTCCAGTGATTTTCTTTGGCAATCCACATTTATCGCGGTTAGATTAAAGTCCAGTTTAGATGGCAAGGCACGTAGATCTTTGTTGGCTTTTAGACCTCCGGTTTTGGTTGTACCTTGGTAATGCGGCGCTTGTTGCCACAACAGCAGAAGGAACAGGCAAGAATGGCCATCAGTAGTACCACACCTGGAGAAGAACACAGAGAAACCTAATGGTAACACTGGATTCATACAAGGAGGATTCATAGGTCGGCCATAAACCCAAGCTATATCTCACAACACCACATAAACATGTCCTCTTCTCTCTACCAATTGTATTCTGTACGGTAGAGCAGGGTTCCTCAACTCCAGTCCTCAGGGCCCACTTGTCGGTCATGTTTTCCGGATTTCCTTAGTATTGAGCAGGTGATATAATTAGTGTCAATGCACCAGGTCTTACCTCAGGTATTCATTCTGTGGGATAGTCTCAAATCATGACCGGTAGGTGGGCCCTGAGGACTGGAGTTGAGGAACAAATCCACTCTTACTCTCCTGGTGGTGGGTTCTCTCCTCAGGGGACAAAAGAGTTGGGCATGTTAAAACAGCATAATCCTTATCTACTGCGGCATCTGCCACCGGGGTAGAGTTGGGAGGCCCCATACACTGTAGATGGTCAGCTGATCTTGCTTAAAACTTAAATATGGTCAGCTGTAGACCGAAGAGCAGAATCAATACTGTGCACATACTCACTAATAAAGACGAGGATGATGGTGAAGGAAACAATCTCCACAGTGTCCGCCTGAGGTATTTGCCTTAATTTTACGAGAAGTCGTTCTCCTATTTTCTGTAGTTCTTCTTGCACATTCTGGGTAGACATTGCGATAGCTGGAATGACTGCAGACTGTGCCTGGAATGGAGGACAGAGTTAAAATAAAAGATACTTTGAAGTGCAATTAAACTTTAAAAAAAGCTTTTGATGTGTCATAGTAACATGTGAGATTCTTGGATGAATTGGGGACTGGGTGCTGAGACCCCCACCAATCACTGAAATGAAGGGACTGAATCGTTCATCTGTGTCTGAACTGCTCTCCTTGCATGGGATCCTTAAAAAGTCTAGGAGCCCATACATTGCTGACCGATCAAAGCTGAAGGGGTGAAGCACTCAGCTTCTGTCCCTTCGTTTTGGCAATTGATGGGTTGTCTCAAAAGTTTTTTGAAACGTTAGAGGGGTTATCCCATGAGTAATGTCAAAAATGAAAATCAGACACATAGTATGTGGCAATCTCTTTCTAACTAAGCTAGAACCAACCCTGTACCTCACATAGACCCAGAATTCACCCCATTCATTGCCCCAATTGCTTTGCTAGATTTACTTCAGGCATAACCTTTCTCAGGAGGCATGTCCTTTGTGCTTCAGCTCTCTCCCTATCACAGCTCAGGAAGTGTGTGTAGTTTCTTAGTAGGCATGTCTTTTCTGCTGCAGCTCTCTCCCTGTCACTCTCACACTTCTAACAGTAGATACGGCTGGTGGCCGTTGAAGGATGGAACTGGGCATGTGTGACCACTTCACTGATGATATTGTGGTGGACGGAGAAATAAGTAAATGAAGAAAATGCACATGTAATTACAAAAGTATTCAGATGTAAGTGCTGGTTTGAGGATCACTTGGCTTCAGTACATTTTGCATCACCTAGTTAAGAAAAAGGCAAAGTTCAGCCTATTACTCTGCATTGTTGATTCAGAGAAAGACAAATAAGCCTATGAGCAGGGGCGGACTGGCCATGGATACTACAGGGAAATTTCCCAGTGGGTTGATGCCCCGGGGTCTGCCCGAGCCCTCCTCACAGCCGCTGGCCAGGTACATGATGATCTGATGCTCTCAGCATTAAACAATGCTAGTAGCATCAGGTACTTATGCATCTGCCCAGCAGCCCCAGGTATCCTTCTGAATTCAACTGTATTGCCATACTCAGTATGGTGATAGGGCAGTATTTTATGCTGCACTGTGGTATTTGGTTCTGCTGGGGCGGAATATTGTGCTGCACTGTGGTATGTGGTTCTGCTGGGGCAGTATATTGTGCTGCACTGTGGTATTTGGTTCTGCTGGAGCAGTATATTGTGCTGCACTGTGATATTTGGTTCTGCTGGGGCAGTATATTGTGCTGCACTGTGGTATTTGGTTCTGCTGGGGCAGTATATTGTGCTGCACTGTGATATTTAGTTCTGCTGGGCAGTATATTGTGCTGCACTGTGGTATTTTGGTTCTGCTGGGGCAGTATATTGTGCTGCACTGTGGTATTTGGTTCTGCTGGGGCAGTATATTGTGCTGCACTGTGGTATTTGGTTCTGCTGGGGCAGTATATTGTGCTGCACTGTGGTATTTGTTCTGCTGGGGCGGTATATTGTGCTGCACTGTGGTATTTGGTTCTGCTGGGGCGGTATATTGTGCTGCACTGTGATATTTGTTCTGCTGGGGCAGCATATTGTGCTGCACTGTGGTATTTGGTTCTGCTGGAGCAGTAATATTGTGCTGCACTGTGATATTTGGTTCTGCTGGGGCAGTATATTGTGCTGCACTGTGGTATTTGATTCTGCTGGGGCAGTATATTGTGCTGCACTGTGATATTTGGTTCTGCTGAGGCAGTATATTGTGCTGCACTGTGTATTTGGTTCTGCTGGGCGGTATTTTGTGCTGCACTGTGATTTGGTTCTGCTGGGGCAGTATATTGTGCTGCACTGTATATTTGGTTCTGCTGGGGCAGTATATTGTGCTGCACTGTGATATTTGGTTCTGCTGGGGCAGTATATTGTGCTGCACTGTGATACTTGGTTTCTGCTGGGGCAGTATTTTATGCTGCACTGTGGTATTTGGTTCTGCTGGGGCAGTATATTGTGCTGCACTGTGATATTTGGTTCTGCTGGGGCAGTATTTTATGCTGCACTGTGATATTTGGTTCTGCTGGGGCGGTATTTTGTGCTGCACTGTGATATTTGGTTCTGCTGGGGCGGTATTTTGTGCTGCACTACGGTATTGCCGGCTTTGCCCACTTCTGTTGTCCCTGCCTACTTGTGGCTTGTGTTGCCCCACCTTTTGTCAGTATGGACTCACCTACAACATGAGGCTTTTTTTAGGTTTTTTTTTTCCAGGGACACTTTAAAGGGGTTGGCCTGCCATATATATTGATGACCTATAGTCAATATCATTATCTGATCTGCGAGGGATATTGAATAAATCTGTAGATGGGATTGTTGTCAGTAGAATATTTATATTGCTCCATCACATTTTATGACATTGACAAGTGTAAAGTAACTAAGATAAGTAAAATTGTCAGCGAGAAGAGGAATTTGTACAATCTTTGGTGAAGTTGTACATGGAGAGTGGAGATGGTATGTGCCCTTTTATGAGGAGGTAGCGTTGGAGTAGACCTGAACAGACATGGTCTGTAACAAATATATGTGCTTTCTGGCCATCCAGTCTGAATCTGTATCTCCTTCTATGTTTTATGGGCGATTCACTACAGATATCCTAATAGTGGCAATTTAAAGGGAACCTGTTACAGTGAACATGGAGTCTGATCTGCAGGCAGGAAGAGCTGAGCAGACTGATATATAGTTTTATAGGAAAAAGATTTAGTAAAACTTGTGTTTTATTCATTTATATTCCTGCTCATTCTGGGCTTTGAAGTCCAGGAGGCGGAGCTATCAGGGATTGACAGCTCTGTGTATGCACAGTCATAGAGGGAAGACTGTCAATCACTGATAGCTCCACCTCCTGGACTTCAAAGCTCAGAATGAGCAGGAATTTATATGTATAAAATACAAGTTTTACTGAATCTTTTCTCATAAAATGATATATCAGTTTGTTCAGCTCTTCCTGCTCTATAACATGCTGTCTGCAAATTAATTTGCTTTTTCATGGTGACAGGTTCTCTTTTAAGGCTGGGTTCACATGTGACTTAGGCCCCATTCACACGACCGTATGAATGGGGCTGTATGTATTCCGCAAAATTGCGGAATACATGCAGACCCATTCACTTCTATGGGAGCGCACAGCCGCGGCACTGAGACAGCTCCATGCCGCGGCTCCGCATAAAAAGATAGAACATGTCCTATACTTGTCCGTACGCACGGACAAGTATAGGCATTTTCAATGGGGCCGCACGGCGTGTGTTCCGAGCGCTGCGGAACACACGCCGGACGGCCCCTGTATATTTGCGGGTTCGCAATAATGCGGACCCGCAAATATACGGTCGTGTGAATGGGGCCTTAGGGTGCATTCATACGACGAGTGCTGTCCGCATCTATTGTTCTGTTCCGCGGCGCCGCAAATAATATAGAGCATGTCCTATTCTTAGGGCACGAGGTTACTAGACCTGGACTATATATATATTTATGATAATCACCATTTTTTCGGGACTGAATTCTGTATACTGGATTTTGTATGGCAAATGCGATTGGTTAAAGAGACTGTACTTTAGGAGGGTAAAACATCACCCTCAAACTCTCTGAAGCAATACAGGGACCAAGTACAACATCTATATTCCTGGATACTATTCTGCCGTTACACCATATTTCCAAACTAACTGCTGCTAGTTATACAACCATTAGTTTATTTTATCATTTCAACTTTTTTATATTTTATACTTTTTAACTTTTATATATACCAATAAATAGCTGTATTTTCCCATTTGTGGAGTGTGACTACTTACTTCTCTATACATGTCCTATTCTTGTCAACAAGCATGTGGACAAGAATAGGCATTCTCTATATAGCACTGGCCATGTACGGTCCTCAAATTGCGGAACGCACAGGGCCAGTATGCGTGTTTTGCGGACCGCAAAACACTTACGGTCGTGTGAATGTAGCCTAAATAGCTGCGCATTTGTCGTTGGCAAATCCTCATGGTTGTACAGTACCAGCAAAGTGGATGAGAATTTCGGAATTGTCATCCACACGTTTGTGTACAAAACATCTAGCTGAAAAGGTGCGGCTTTGCGGATATTGAATCCGTAGCATGTCGGTTTATACAGCGGGTGAAATCTGATGGTTTTTCCACAGTAAAAACCACATGTGTTACAGGCGTTTTTTTTCCACGAAAAATGCAGCAAAGTCTGCTGCAAAATTTTCCTCTGGATTTTCAGTCACTTGTGAACCCAGACTAAAGTTTTGGAAGGTGTGGTGGAGGCCCAGCAGAAGCCCTGTAGGTAGGGAATATGAAGACAAGGTTGTTAGTAAAGCCGGAGTCATAGAGGCTTTAGAAGCACCATGAGGAGGAACCAGGCCGAGGAGAGCTTTCCAGGTTATTAAGATTTTTACTGTATTTAGTGGGTGACCAGCCAGAAGTCTAATGATTACTTGTAATTTCTTTTATGATCCATTTTTTTATTTCAATTGTCCCTCAATACGGATGCAAGTGAGAACATGGCCCAACTGTTCATATATAGAAATTTGCATTCATGGTCAGGCTGCTTCACATTTTTACTGGTATCCCTCATAGGGTGGAAAAGAATAAAGCATAGGTCACCTTTTATGGAGACTGAAGCCTTCCTGTAAACCCTGATGTCTAGTAGATAACATAGTACACCACGGTGGTCACTTATCAAACTGATGTAAAGTAGAACTGGCTTAGTTGCCCATAGCAACCAATAAGATTCCACCTTTCATTTTGGACAGCTCCTTTGGGAAATGAAAGGTGGAATCTGATTGGTTGCTAGGGGCAACTGAGCCAGTTCTACTTTACACCAGTTTGATAAATGACCCCCTATGGTTTTGTATTGTGTCTTATTTTAGGACATTACAATACTGTTTGGTTTTATACATCGAAACCTCGACAGAAGACCTTCCCCTGATCTAGACGAGATCTTTCTGTGACATATATTCTATTCCCTTATGTATATCGGCACTCTTCGTTCAAAGACCACAAGATCACTAGTAATCCTAGAAATCCTCACCCTTTGTATTCACTGAGTTTGTATTGAGGGCTGGGTCTTGACACTGGCGCTGTCATTTAGTCCTTCAGTAAATGGTTATGGATTTTCGTGAATCTATTTGGTTTCAATTATGTATGAAAAGTTAAAGTTGTGATGTCATAATGAGCCTTATGTCATAGGCGTCCATATCAGCCAAGCAGAGCCCTGCCTTCAGCTACTATGGCCAGTACGTCTACCCTTGCCTGCACTAGTTTTGGTACCAGTTGCCCGATAGGACCCCTGTGTGGCCATCCATTGGGACTACATCCCAGCTTTACCAGTGTATCAGAAAAGGACCATTTTGTCACTTTTTTTTTTGTTTCTTTACTTGGGATTGCATCCCTTTCATCATTCAGTTTTGGTAATGTGAATGGGTCACGTGTAATGTGACATAAATGTTCATACGGGAAGATTTCTTGTTTCCACATACAATGGCCGTCACAAACTGTTTACTCTCAATGAACCTAAAATGAGAAATTTTTGCAATAGGTCTTAATTTAAAGCCTCCTATCGCTTTGTTTTTACAGGTTCTATGCAGACAATGTGTTTCCATGGTAACAGACTGCAAACAGTTTTGTGTAGTCTGATCCTGCAGTTGAGTTGGCTTCCATCTGTTTCTGGCTAATCTACCAAATGTCTGTTAGTTAGAAGGAACAAAGAAGGAGGACAAATGGAAGAATGTGTGAGGCTGAAGCCTGAGGATTGCACTACAGAGACATGTTTGTTGTCGGTTACCATGGAGATGCATTGCTTGCGCAGGAGCTCTAGCAACAAGACAATAGGGCATTTTAAATAAGGGCAATTTGCAAATTTACAATTTTTAATTTTCGTTTTAGTCGAACAATAAAAAAAAATGGTTGCAACCCCCAAACCTGTATTACTGGAGAACTAAGCAAATTTCCTTTTCAGGAACATAACAGCCATATTAGTTGTCACCAATATGAAGATCAAAAGGGATCCTCGTTCTGCCTTTGTTTATGCATCAAATGCGTAACCTGGGAATACCCCATTCATTTTCTTTGTACTTTGAGACTGTCTATTGTCTGCTGGGGGTAAGACCTGGACAGTATTTTCTACTTTGCTTCTGCACGGGAATGATAGGTTTCTGTTTAGCCGAATACTTGTTATTGTGTCTCCTGTATTTTTACTTTTTAGGAGTCGTCTAAGAGTTTCAGAAACCCATTTGCAGGATATTGAATAATAATTATAAAAAAAAATATGAAAAGCATTACTTATCTGTAAGATACCCCACCGCCTCCGTGTTGATGCTCAGCTGATCCCATCCGTTATTTTCCCGGAGCACTGACACGCCATACATGTGTGACTGCTGTAGCCAATCACTGGCCTCAGCGATAATACTAACAGGCGGCATGAGACCTCTGAGGCCAGTGACTGGCTGCAGCTGTCACGCGCCCTGAAAAACCCTTTTAATAACATTTCCTGCAGCTGCTGTCATTTTTCATCTCACAGACAATAACCCCTTTAACCCTTTCAGGATATAGCCCATTTTCTTTTTTCTTTCTTGCCTTCCAAAAGCCATAATTTATTATTTTTTTTTTTTTAGTTTTCTGTTCAGATAGCCGTATGAGGGCTTGTTTGTTTTTTGCAAAAACAAAAGTATTTTTAATGGCATTATTTATTTTACTGTAGCTTGTATTGGAGAATTGGAAAAAAATTTTTTTCTGGGGTGAAATTGGAAAAAAAAAGGCAATTTCACAAATAATTTTTGGGTTTTGATTTTACAGCATTCACTGTGTGCTAAAAATAGACATAACAGCCTAATTCTGCAGGTCTTTACAATTCCAGCAATACCATATTTATTTAGTTCTTATAGAACATTTTTTTTTATTTTCCATCACGATATTCTGGCAGCCATGACTGTCTACAGAGCAGTGTGACGTGAGCTGTAGTTTTTACTGGTAACTTTTTCAGGTACAGATAGTTTTTTGATTACTTTTTATACAATTTTTTTGGAGGGGAGAGGTGACAAAAAAAAACCAAAAAACAAATTGGCCAATTTTAATTTTTTTTTCTGTTCACCACACAGGAAAATATTTTAACATTTCGGACATACTTATTACCGTATATATTTTTTATTGTTTATTTTTATATGTAAAATTGGAAAAGGGGATGAGTTAAATTTGTTTTTAATATTTTTGTAATTTTTTAGAATTTTTTTTTTAACTGTAACTTTTAGTCCTTTTAGGGGATCTAAACATGCATTCTTCTAATCCTATAGACTGCAATAGAATGCCATTGGAGCTTTGCATTTTCACTGGAGGACAGAGGGAGCCCCCCTCTCTTTTTAACAGCTCAGATACTGCAGTTGTTATTGATCTATTGATTGTGGTATCTGATCGGTTAAATGACCGGGATCGGCGTTCTCTTTGATCCCGGTCATTGTAGCCATGTGCTGGCTGTATTATACAGTTGGCGCCCACTGCATATGTAGTGGGCTCCGCGCCTGATCCCGCTCCGTGCACTTATACTGCACCAATGACGTACATTTATGTCATGGTGCGTGTAAGGGTTAATGTAGTCAATTATTATCACAGGAGGATGCCTGAGGCAGACACTACTATGACATAAAGACATATTCAAAAAACGCATACGCTCGTGGCCATGTGGGTTTAATATTTAGGCTTGGCTTGGTTTTTGTTAATGGCGTTTTTGTATTCAAGGTGGAAAGATAACTCCGTCTTTCCTTTATTTTTGTCCTCTGTTTATGGTCCATTCCTGGCTTTGACTTCAAAAATTGCATCAACAAACCTGAATGTGGAAACCCAGGGTCCCACCCAGTAGTTTTCTAGTCACGTGTGTGACCTATAATGATGCAGGTGCCAACGAAAGCACGAGCAACATTTTCTGAAGCACACATTTGGTAACATCTATGAACTGTCCTACAGTGTTGAAAGTTTATTTCTCAATGGTGACCTGCTATCCTGAAGCTTTTTGGTTTTACAACACATCTATGATTTACTGGACCTTTCTGAAAGCAACACCAGTCTCCATCCCATTCTTCCACTGTTTAGATGGCCATATGTTTTAGATTATTTGTCCGTCAGCTATTCCTCTCGAGCTCCCCATGCAAAAATACGCTGGCTCGGCCAAGAGGAATAAGTCATGGGCGGGCATCACTAACGGTGGTTTATCTTCTTTGAGAACCAAAGGACCCGACATGTTGTAATGCAACATGTCTTACTTCGTACTCTGTCAAGAGTCGGGACACCCCCATGCACATTAGATGGTCCGCCGGTCCCACCGCCATTCATCTTATGTCTGTGTCAAGCTTTATTGTATCCAATGACTGCCTTCATCTACAGGGAAACACTACTGCAGCTTATATCCACTCCAACTTTAGGTGTTGTGCCTTGAGCAAAGTGGGGCCAGGTGAGCAAAATTACCCAAGAACTTGTACAGTCCACAAAGAACAACCCAAACACAGACACACATGTGCCCTATGGAGCACTTTCACCCATTTTTTTAAGGGGTGGTCCCATCTGGACAACCTCTTTCGATATGAAGTATTAGGTCATATAGAGTTGACCTCTGTATGGTCATCTTGATCTAGTTTTGGAGAGGTTGCCACCATAATGTTGATGAATATTCATTACTTTAGGCTGCTCATGCATTTGTTCTCTAAAGGAAGAAGGTGATTAGCTTCTGGTAGACACCTCTGGCATTGGCTTATTTCCTTGAGAACAAAATGAGTAAGAATATGAGGTCCACCATGCCTGATCCTTCCGTACCCCAACCTCTGCCACTGGGGGAAGTCTGAACACGGTAGATGATGGACTGGTCCCACCAATATTGTTGGGTTCAGCTGATGTTCAACTTATGTGTGTGTCCATATGTGTGAAAAGGACAAAATTGGTGGATTTAGCCGATACACATCTAATGTGTATGACCGACTTCAAAAAGCACCAGAGATAGAACCCCTGTGCCATGCTGTGCCCCCTCAGGCCCTGCACTAGGCATAACACAGTGGGGAAGAGTTACTCGTGAAAATGTGGCAGAAGCAATGTCCACTATGAGCCATTGTGATACATTTGGTGTACCTTTATAGATTGGCTAGTGTATATACAGTCTAAATATGAGTCAGGAATAGTAATTCTGCCCCAACATCTCAATTTTTCCTGAAATATCCCTGTTCTGCTTTATGAAGGTGACCATACACCTTAGATGGCTACTGGCCAAACAGCTATTACCTCCGACTGGCCATTAAAGCAGTTGTCTAAGTGTTTAATACTGATGACCTATCTTCAGGATAGGTCATCAGTATGTGACTAATGGGGGTCCGAGTCCCAGCACCCCTGCCGATCAGGAGGCTGTGGCACAATGACGTCCATTGTATAGAGGCTGTTCTTGGTATTGCAGCTTCAGCCCCTTTCACTTGTATGAGACTGAGCTGCGTCTAAGGCTACTTGCACACTATCGTTAGTACGGATCCGGCGGGTGAAGGGACCTGCCGGATCCGTACTGAATAATACAACCTTGTGGATCCGTAATTCCGGATCCAGTTGTATTATCTTTAGCATCTTTTAAATGGATCCGGAATAACCTCTATTGAAAGTCAATGGAGGACGGATCCGTTTACAAGTGCGTCCACACCAAACGGATCCATCCCCATTGACCTGCATTGGGGGTCATTCCGGATCCGTTTAGGTGCGGATAACTAGTACGGAGAGCAAACTGCAGCATGCGGTCTGAAGACGGAACAGAATGCTTTCAGGAGCATTCCGTTCTCTTCAGTTCAGTTTTGTCCCCATTGACAATGAATGGGGGCAAAACTGAAGCGTTTTATTCCGGTATTGAGCCCCTATGACGGAACTCAATACCGGAATTATAAAACGCTAGTGTGAAAGTAGCCTAGGCCATGTGACCGATGAATGTGACCTCACTGGTCTCTGAAGGTTTTTAGGTGGGGTGCTGGGAGTTGGACCTCCACGATCAGATACTGATGTCTTATCCCTTTAACACCGCCAAGTGACCTCTGTGACACCCTTATTTTGACTTTGGCTTTGTGTCCTTTTTACATTTTACTGCTGCGCTACAGATCTAATGACCCTCACTCAACAATAAGCAAATAATAATGCCAATAATTTCCTGGAGACCGCTTCGTAAGATATGAATATGATCGCAGGAAAAACTAGCGATTTCTTTGCTTGCTCTGCTTCACTGGCTTAAGTTTAAACCCGGTTAGGGAGGAAGTAGGAAACAAATGCTGCTCCAGGATAGAGATTATCATTCCTGTGTGAATTCATGCCGCCCGCTGCTTTGTCATTAATAAGTCTGGCAGTGCCCTGGAATAAGCAATGGCCGAGAAGAAACTTCTACTCGGAGACCTCCACTAAAAATAGGCACACCCTTTCCGTTCTCACCCCACCTGCTCTGCGTCCTGTCAGAAGACACCCTGCTGCCTTGACTGGTCATACACGTAGCAGACGTCCACTGCTCCACAGCACTGGAGAAGCTGAATGGCTACTTGTGGATGTCCCATAACCCAACGGTACAAAGGTCAAACACTAGAACAGACTTACACACCCCATCCAGGCATTGTAGACCCCAACAACAATTACCGTAGTTGTGGTTGATGACTTCTGACATGGGACTTGTATTTTACAGTTAGGGTCCATTCACATCTTGATATAATGCTGCTATCATGCCACCCAAGGGCCAGGGGAGTGCGGGGTGGAAGGGCACCTGGGAAAATGTGCATAGGAAACATGGAGCAATGTGTATTCAGCGTTCAAATGTTCGAAGGGACTGTATTTGGGCCTCTTTTGGCAGTTCCATTACATTTGCAATGCATGGAGTGAAACGCGCAGCTAAATCCACAGCAGATTTGAATGTAAATTGAATAATGTAACACGTGCAGACATCCTCGTCACAACGCAAGTTGCATACATTGCCAAATACTTAGACCTCCAATCTTAGACCTCATGAGGCAGATGTACTTACTTTGAAAATCCATGTCAGAATGGCTGTATAATACGTTTTAAGAGCTAGCCCTTCAAGGCATTATGCTTGGTTTAATAGTGAAGTTCCACTGTAAGGCATGGTCTTACGTGATGGAGTCCTAGACACCAGACATCCTCTGGATAGGTCATCAGTATCTGATCAGTGGGGTTCCAACACCGCTATCCCTCGCTGATCAGCTGTTTGAGATGTCAGTGGCGCTCGCAGCTTTGCCTAGGCCGTGTGATGTCACGTTCATCGGTCACATGGCTTAGGTGCATCTCAGCCCATTGAAGTGAATGGGGCTGAGCGCGATACCAAGCACAGCCACTATACAATGTACGGCGCTGTGCTTGGTGTGCTGAGAGAAGGCCATGGTGCTACTGCAAGCACCTGAATCTTTCCAAAAGGCTGATCGGCGGGGGTCCCAGGTGTCAGACCCCCACTGATCAGATATTGATGACATATCTAGGGGAAAGGTCATCAGTTAAAATAAAATCTCGGAAAAAAACTCCTTTAAGATCGATGTTTCATACACCTGTCTTAACTGGAAAGCAATGGAGTAAAATACAAACTTTTTATTATGAGGTATATACAGCTATTAATACATTTGGTACATTGTAAGGATTTGCCATCAATGCCAGATAGGTGTGGGGTCCCACCTCTGGGACCCGCTCCTATCTCCAGAATGGGACCCATGAAGTGAACAAAGAGCAGCCGCGTATGCACAGCCACCCTCCGTTCACCCCTGTAGGAGTTCAGAAAATACCCAAGTGTAAGCTATTGGCTATTTCTGGCGATGAATGGAGAGCACACCATGCATCCCCCTTTCTCTAGATAGAAGAAGATCCCAGAGGTGGGACCCCGCACCTATTTGATGTTGATGGCATTTCCTAGCAATATGCCATCAGTGTCCCAAATGGGCCAACCCCTTGAACACATGAAATGTCGCCTACTCCTATTCGCAGGCACAGACTTCCACGATAATAATGATACTGGCCACACCCTCTCCTGATTAACCCCATCCACATTTCTCATCACTTTTCAAAAGAGAGGTGAGTAAAGTCACGATTGTAGCACGAATATGTTGTGTCATAATTTTGCTGCATTTCTATACCATTTCCCCATCTGTATCTGCAGACCACTCATGTACATGCAGCACTGTGAATAGGTATCTATACCTGTAATATACCAGCCTAATGCTTCTATCATCTCAAGTGTTTGGCTATGGCCTAATTTAGAAAATGAGAGCAATATTTTACTGGAGCTGCATCTCAAGAAGCTTTCCTTTATTCCGTGTAGCACACCTTGTCCCTCAGCTCCTGGGTGCCTGCTCGAATAGTTTAGTCCTTAAACTTTGGCCTTAGTAAAGAGACGGCAGCTTGCCTCTACAGGAAGCATCCGAGAACACAGTGCACAGTCCTCTAAGTCCTCCTTGTTGCATCCGATAATCATTAAATGTCAATTCCTGGGTCACCTGCTCAGCTGTTTTCTCCAATTGTGGTCCAACTTAAAGGGTTTCTGTCACCAGTTTTTTCGGTATGAATCAGGCTGACATTAGAGATGTGCTAATGTCACCTGATTCCAAATATATATCTGTTTTATTTACTGGTGCCCCCATTTTTATATAAAATGAACTTTTATTTTATGCTAATACGGCCTCTAGGTGCAAGGGGCGTTACCCCTGCTCCTAGAGGCTCTGTTGATTGACAGGCCCAGGCAGAGAAGAAACACTCCATTCACCATAGCTTGCAAGGACCTTCAATGATGTCATGACCATGTGATCAGTCACATGGTTAGGATCACACAAACAGCCTGTCTCCTCCTAAACCATGTGACTGATCACATGGTCATGACATCATTGAAGGTCCTTGCAAGCTATGGTGAATGGAGTGTTTCTTCTCTGCCTGGTCCTGTCAATCAACAGAGCCTCTAGGAGCAGAGGTAATACCCCTTGCACCTAGAGGCCTTATTAGCATAAAATAAAAGTTCATTTTATATAAAAATGGGGGCACCAGTAAATAAAACAGATATATATTTGGAATCAGGTGACATTAGCACATCTCTAATATCAGCCTGATTCATACCGAAAAAACTGGTGACAGAAACCCTTTAAAGGGTTTCCAGGACTTAAAGGGGTTATCCAACCCCTATAATGCCTCCCCCCCTCCCAAAATGCCCTGGCCCCTCACACAGATTGTATATACCTCGCTCCCCGGCACCCGCATTGCTTCTGATTCCCGCTGCATCTCCCTGTCGGGGGGTGGGGTGGTGGAGTTGGGGCCAAGCCAATAGCAGGCCACAACAGGGAACGAGCCTCCCTAGCGTCACAGGTGTCGCCCCTGTCGCAGCCTGCTATTGGCTCGGCCTGCTATTTGAGATTCGGCGGTATTTAGGCTCCTAAAAAAAAAAAGGATCCGTCACCATTGACTTACATTGTTTTCAGTGCCGGATCCGTTTTTTTCCCATTTTTATGACCGGACACAAGTGCAGCTTGCAGCAGTTTTGTGTCTGGTTACAAAACGGAATGCTGCCGGAACGGAAAAACATCCTGATCTGTCCTGAACGGATCTCTTACCATTCAGAATGCGTGAGGACTAAACGGAAACATTTTCTACCGGTATTGAGATCCTCTGCCGGATCTCAATACCAGAAAACAAGAATGCAAGTGTGAAAGTAGCCTAAAGGCCCTTTTACACAAGCCGATTATCGTTCAAATAATCGTTAAAACGTTCGAATTTGCACGATTATTGTGTATAAACACGGTTAACGATTTAACGACGAACGAGATTTCGTTCGCTTCTCGTTGATCGCATCTTTTGTCCTGCCAATAAATTAATCGTTAGCAGATGGTAATGGGAGGAGTCAATTGTTTATATAGGCGTTATTCATTCTAATTAGTCCAATAATTCGGCACGTCCCATTAAAATTCCATTGGCTCACGTAGCGACCGGAAATACGTGTCTTCTTCTCGCGTATGAATAGTTTGAATTTCAAACCTGGTTTTATTTCGGCGCGAAGATCTGCTCGTTGTTGCGTTCGTATTTCGTCCTCCATTCTGCTCGCTATTGCGCTCGCAACTTCATCCGCCATTGTGCAGTGCCATCATTGGCGAAATCTTGTATTTTTGTACAGTAGGAGGTTATGAGGGCGGTTCATGGGTGGTAATTGAACACCTGTAAACACCTACTTCTTTTCACTTTTTAATTCACTCACACCTTTCCCCTCCCCTGTAAGCAATACATCGGTTAATGTAAAAGCAAGGAACGATCGTAATAACGATTATAAACGACCGAAAGTACGAAGATTGTGAACGACTTCTCTTTCAATGTAAACGGTATTTACATTGCATCGTTCGATCGTTCATCGTTCGTTAATATACGATCGCTAATACGATTTATCTTTCCATGTAAAAGGGCCTTTAGTGAAACCTTATTTTCAAGCAAAGGGCACCTGTAATGAGAAGGAAGCATTCAAGTGGAACAAAAAACCCTATAAACAAGCTCTACGTAAAAAATGTCCTTCAACCTTGACATGACCCATACGTCTCTTATCTTGACTTAAACTGGTTTGGCTTTGGAGAGGGTGTGATGTGCATAATAATCTCCCCAGTCCACAGCTTACATATAATAACTTGGCACAAACTCTTCGGTTAGAGGCAGGGGGAGGCATACAATAATGAAATAAAAGTCACCCGTGTTATTTTATACCCTAGATCTGCCGGGATGGAAGTATTAACAAATGTGTTTTAGAACAGTTTTTCTCAGGGCCCACCTACCGGTCTTGATTTGAGGAGATCTCACAGAATAAATATCTGGGGTAAGTCCTGATGCATTGACAATAATTATATCACCTGCTCAATACTAAGGAAATCCTGAAAACATGGCCGGTAGGTGGACCCTGAGGACTGGAGTTGAGGAACCCTGTTTTAGAAGGTTTCAGTGATCTTGTGATTCACCTACAACATTGAAAGTCCCCTAAACCTTAGTGTCGCAGAACGTCAGGCATTTCACAGTTTACTATTGAATGCTACACGGCCAGTCTCAGTTACCTCAGTGTTAGTAGAGGGTCCCGACACGTATTGAAGAGGGTCTGTTGTCTGCGGAAAAAACAAGCTCTCTGTTACTGTTATCACAACTACTTTCTGTCCGGTTTATCCGGTGGAATGTTCTTGTGTCTTTGGGAATGCCATTCATAGCGCTGCTGAAGTACAGGGTTTGTCTGGCTTAGAAAACACTTTTTTTTGGACTAGAAGTCTCGATTTGCCTGGAGTGAGACGATCCTAATTCATTAAGGTCTCTTTCACACGAGCGTGACAGATTAGGTCCAGATCCGTTCAGTGAAACTCGCACCATTTTGCAAGCAAGTTCAGTGAGTTTTGTCTGCGATTGCGTTCAATTGTTCAGTTTTTCCCGCGCGGGTGCGATGCGTTTTGATGCGTTTTTCACGCGTGTGATAAAAAAAATGAAGGTTTACAAACAACATCTCTTAGCAACCATCAGTGAAAAACGCATTGTACCCGCACTTG
This sequence comes from Rhinella marina, assembly GCA_900303285.1. Classification (NCBI taxonomy): domain Eukaryota; kingdom Metazoa; phylum Chordata; class Amphibia; order Anura; family Bufonidae; genus Rhinella; species Rhinella marina. The sequence continues at coordinate 55,911 of ONZH01012919.1, forward strand.
CTTGCTGATGCAGTGCGTTTTTCACTGAAGTCCCATTCACTTCTATGGAGCCAGGGCTGCATGAAAAACGCAGAATATAGAACATGCTGCGATTCTCACGTAGAACTGATGAGAACTGTACACAGTTGAGACACATTGAGATGAATGGGTCAGGATTCAGTGCAGACTCGCTTGTGTAAAAGAGGCCTAAGAGGCACAGGCCCTGCTGCCGAGAACGCTGCTCCCTGCCGCCTGATTGACAGGGCTGGACATCTCGCCAAGTCCTGACAGTCTCATGCCTGTGCCGCCGCTCTGCTTCCAATTATGGAACGGCGACTGTGCATGTGGTGCTACATTTCCAGGTAGCAGCGCATGAACAGTCGCTGGTCCTGTATTGCTGTGTGTAAATAACTGGTTGTCATCTGGTTGCTGCACGATGCTGAAGAGTCAGAGTGGGTTTACTGCAGTGGCCTCTGCTGGGGATGTCATCTGACGTTTCCTTAAAGGGTTTTCCAAACTGGAAAAACTTTTTTAAAGTGTAATTGTCGTGTCATTTTTTTAAAAATACATATATAATATAGTGACAGGGATGCTAAGCATTTTTGTCATATACTTTATTAGGGAAAGATGTCTCTTTGTGCTAGAAAATAGGGGATAAAGAGTCTTCTTAGCAAAGCTCTGAGTGTTGCCAAGGAGAGTCTGTCTTCAGTCTTCAGCGTTCTACTGAGTGCTGAAGACCGTCCCTCAAAAAATAAGCCCTCACATGGCTACATGAACAGAAATGTTTAAACATCCTGACTCCTGGAGAGAGGAGAGAAAAAAAAAAAACGAAAATTGGGTGGGTCCTTAAAGGGTTGAACTACTCCTGTGATATTCGCTGGCTTGTCAACAAAAGGTGGCCTCATTTCCATTGATGAGAGACATCTATTATTACTACTGATTTCCTGGTCAGATCATTGTTTGTATGAACAGTCATAATCACCGTTGGAATGTCCTGCTCTATGGCAACGCTCGGTGGACGTGTTGGTCAGGATTGCTCAGTCGCTAGGTGCAATGATGCCAGCTGGAGAACAGCTTGCATTCCTACCATGGCGACAGGAGGAAGTCAGTGTAAGGCCATGTATGTATTTTAAGGTGATATTCAATGTACTGATGAGTTACTGTATATCACTGATAGACTGGCCATTCACATGAGCTTGTCCCACCTGTAAGCAACTCTAATTGCATGGTGACAGTACACATAAGACAAACATTGGCCAAACTCTGATTCAACAGTGTCCAGACTTCACCACCAATGCAGAGGTTGGGGGAAAAAACGATCGGGCAGTTGGACCACAACATGTCCAATCCTTTGTTACCAGATATATAAGCTGTCGCCACAGGTGGTCGGCGGCGGCCTAACTCTCTCTCCCTGTTGAGAATATACGTATGCCTGGCCAAGCCCAGTGTGCATGTATATGGGCCATCGGGAGCTTTGTATGGAGGATGGGTGAGTATACTGAAGGTCACCAGGATAAAGATGCAGCTTAATGAACCGCTTGGTAAGATATATACAACTGTGTCCGTCAGTCCCTGGCCCATGCCTGATGTGGATGTGTTTAGGAACAAGCTGGTTACGACTCTTAGGATTACTGGTATGACAAGACCCAGCATTCCCAGTGCAGTAAAAAAAAGTACATTCTTCCTTCTGCAGACAAGATAAACACATTCCAGCTGCTTACGCGTTTCGAGCATGGCCAGATTTAAAGAGGACCTGTCCCCACTCCTGACATGCCTGTTTTAACAGCTTCATGCATTCCCCATGCAATAACAGTTCTGGAACATCTTTTCTTATGGCTCTGTGTTGTGCCATTCCTTTATTATTTCTACTAGAAGTTATGAATGAATTGCTAGCAGTCTGCAGTAAGGGTACAGAGGGGAGGTAACCAGTTGGGGGTGTGTCCCTGCACAGTCTAAACATGGCAGCACTGATTGGCTAGAGTCAGTCTGTGCAGGTACACGCCCCCTACTGGTTACCTCCCCTCTGTACTCTTCCTGTAGACTGCTAGCAATTCATTCATAACTTCTAGTAGAAATAATAAAGGAATGGCACAACATACAGACATAAGAATAGATGTTCCAGAATTGTTATTACATGGGGAATGCATGAAGATATTACAACAGGCATGTCAGGAGAGGGGACGGGTCCTCTTTAACCATCCTGGACTCCATTAAATCGGACAACCCCCATATGAACATCTATAATAGTCATAGTATCAACCAAATATCCCAGAAAACTAACCCATGAGACAGCTGAATGCATTTCAGAATAGTTTTTTAATACAGTTTCTATGAAATAACTTCATATTATGTTTTTTTTTTTGTATTTTTCCCCCTGCCGGTCGATAGAAGATAGCTGGCACACATACACTGTGGAGAGGACTTACTACAGCTTAAGTGTTGTGTACTTTGGGCATACCACAGGATTTCTTGGCAAAAGAGCTGCTGCTTGTCCCGCGATTATGTCACACATGATACAGCCTGGTCCTGCGGCTGTCACGTTACTGGGAGCGCTGTCCCTGACACTGGGGTCCTGCTGTTGTCACTATTAATGGGGGACCAGTAACTTGGGGCTTAGATTATGTTTGTTTCCTGAGCACACCTCAGCATGCAGCATTTAGGTCTGGTTTCCACACAAGGCTGGCCCATTCAGACGAGTGGATGTGCGATAAAACTGGACAGCACGCGGATGCCATATGTGTGCAATTTGTTTAAAAAAATGTATGTTTTAGCGTGCCGCAGATGCAAACTTATCCTCACATTCTACTTGGGGCGAACATGACATCGCCCAGAAATTTACATACCAGGGACCAGAAGAAGTCTGTAAGGAACGACGTGGAGGGACTTCTTTATACTATGTACAGTCATGGCCAAAAGTTTTGAGAATGATACAAATATTAATTTTTACAAAGTCTACTGCTTCAGTTTTTATAATGGCAATTTGCATATACTCCAGAATGTTATAAAGAGTGATCAGCTTAACAGCAATTACTTGCAAAGTCAATATTTGCCTAGAAAATGAACTTTATCCCCCAAAACACATTTCAACATCATTGCAGCCCTGCCTTAAAAGGACCAGCTAACATCGTTTCAGTGATTGCTCCATTAACACAGGTGTGGGTGTTGATGAGGACAGGGCTGGAGATCAATCTGTCATGATTAAGTAAGAATGACACCACTGGACACTTTAAAAGGAGGCTGGTGCTTGGCATCATTGTTTCTCTTCTGTTAACCATGGTTATCTCTAAAGAAACACGTGCAGTCATCATTGCACTGCACAAAAATGGCCTAACAGGGAAGAGTATCGCAGCTAGAAAGATTGCACCTCAGACAACAATCTATAGCATCATCAAGAACTTCAAGGAGAGAGGTTCCATTGTTGCCAAAAAGGCTCCAGGGCGCCCAAGAAAGACCAGCAAGCGCCAGGACCGTCTCTTAAAAGTGTTTCAGCTGCGGGATCGGGCTACCAGCAGTGCAGAGCTTGCTCAGGAATGGCAGCAGGCAGGTGTGAGTGCATCTGCACACACTGTGAGGCGGAGACTCTTGGAGCAAGGCCTGGTCTCAAGGAGGGCAGCAAAGAAGCCACTTCTCTCCAGAAAAAACATCAGGGACAGACTGATATTCTGCAAAAGGTACAGGGAGTGGACTGCTGAGGACTGGGGGAAAGTCATTTTCTCTGATAAATCCCCTTTTTGATTGTTTGGGACATCTGGAAAACAGCTTATTCAGAGAAGACGAGGTGAGCGCTACCACCAGTCTTGTTTCATGCCAACTGTAAAGCATCCTGAAACCATTCATGTGTGGGGTTGCTTCTCAGCCAAGGGAATCGGCTCTCTCACAGTCTTGCCTAAAAACACAGCCATGAATAAAGAATGGTACCAGAATGTCCTCCGAGAGCAACTTCTCCCAACCGTCCAAGAGCAGTTTGGCGATCAACAATGCCTTTTCCAGCATGATGGAGCACCTTGCCATAAAGCAAAGGTGATAACTAAATGGCTCAGGGAACAAAACATAGAGATTTTGGGTCCATGGCCTGGAAACTCCCCAGACCTTAATCCCATTGAGAACTTGTGGTCAATCATCAAGAGACGGGTGGACAAACAAAAACCTACAAATTCTGACAAAATGCAAGCATTGATTGTGCAAGAATGGACTGCTATCAGTCAGGATTTGGTCCAGAAGTTGATTGAGAGCATGCCAGGGAGAATTGCAGAGGTCCTGAAGAAGAAGGGTCAACACTGCAAATATTGACTTGCTGCATTAACTCATTCTAACTGTCAATATAAGCTTTTGTTAGTCATAATATGATTGCAATTAAATTTCTGTATGTGATAAAAAACATCTGACAAACACACATAAAAACCAGAGGGCAGCAGATCATGTGAAAATATAATATTTGTGTCATTCTCAAAACTTTTGGCCATGACTGTACAGTGCTGTCCGGAGCCTATTATAGTAGAAGCATTTAAAGGGGTTGTCTCACTTCAGTAAGTGGCATTTATCATGTAGAGCAAGTTTATACAAGACACTTACTAATGTATTGTGATTGTTCGTATTGCTTCCTTTGCTCGTGGATTCATTTTTCCATCACATTATACACTGCTCGTTCCCATGGTTTCAGACCACCCTGCAATCCATCAGTGGTGGTCGTACATAGGAAAAAGCACTATTCTATGTGTGGTCCCATGGTCCCAATCACCAGAGAGGATGACGCTTTTTCCTATATTGTGCAAGCATGACGACCACTGATGGATTGCAGGGTGGTCTGTAACCATGGAAACGAGCAGTGTACAATGTGATGGAAAAATGAATCCAGCCAGCAAAGGAAGCAATATGGATAATCACAATACATTAGTAAGTGCCTGGTATTAACTTTCTCTACATGATAAATGCCACTTTCCTGTAGGGGAAGAAGCAGCGCAGCTTTTTTTCCTTCTGGTGCTTGTGAATGGTGTTACAGAAACCCCATTTCGGTGCATTGAATGCGGATTAGACTTGGGTTTCGTTGCAGAATCCGTCCCCAAAATCAGCGCCATTTGTGAACGTGACCAAAAAAACTGCATTTTGCGAACGTGGCCTGAAAGCTTCAAGTACATCTGTCTGTTTCCTGGGGGAGGTGGTTCTTTTCAGGCAAAGGCTACACGGCGACATGTATCGCACGACAAAAAGGGTACAACTACACTGCGACATCGACATACTGTGACTGCGCAAAAATCTGTCATGTCGCCGTGCGACACCATTGACTATCATTGTAAAAAAATGTTGCGCGTAGCCTTATCAGACATGCATATATTACTGTTTTATTCTCTAGGCTACCTGCACATGAGTGCGGGTTTACAATCAGTTTTTTTGCACGGATTTCTCTGCCTTTCCGCGCTAAACTCCACACGTGTTATTTACGGGTTTATGCACTGATCTCGCCCTTTACATAGCACTAAAACGCCTCAGGAACAATTGACTTGCTCTGGATCTCAAAATCCACATGGAAAAAATACGCAAATTGTTCGTGAGACTTGGCAAATCTCATTCGCATTGGTTGTACGGTATTACGCTGTGTTTTCTGCATGAAATTCCGCATTGTGTGCAGTTACCTTTACAGTGGTTTTACGGCTTTTGATCAGACTGGAAACCATTAGGAATACGTCCCTTCGTTATTACTCTCTCCAGTCTCCTTGTCTCTGACGTAGCCTGTGCTCTTATTTTCCCAGGACTTGGATGGGCCGCTGCTTCGCCCCAGAGGCAGGGCAGGGAGTGTGCAAGTCCCAAGCTGTTCTCTTGTAATGAATGGATACGAGCATCGCATTGCTAGTGGCTGGTGTATGTTACCTATAGGAATGCATCGTGGTTAGTGTAGCCATCAGTAACCCAGTCAGCTGGTCAGGGGTGATGAATAGCAGCACCTGTTACTGCAAAGCCCCAGCGAACAGACCCGTGCGGCGGCAGCAGCTGCTCCTGCACCGGGCTGGTATTCCTACGGGGGTCGGTTACAGTTGTCAACCCCACTTTGCGTGCAGACGAGTCAGACCTGTTTTTTGTTAGCGATGAAGTCCTGAGAAGGTTTATGGCCCAGAGATGATCATAAAGGCACGTTCATGCAGGGATATTTTATGTCCGTATATATCTATCTTGCCAGAAACAGGAGTGGAAAGATAACTGCAAACTGCGCAGTAAACTCCGCACGTCATCCGTAATCTGCTGGGGATTTGATTTCCCTACTGTTCTCCAGACTTTTATCTGGATTGCTACATCGCATCTTTTTCCGTATTGAAATCCATGGGAAAAATATGGCAGCTGTGTGTCGCTCCGCAGTGCAAAATAGGAGACCTCATAAGACAGGGACAGAAATTCTCCATGTGCCTATGAAGTCAGGGGCATATAGAGGTAAAGCAGGGCCCCATACAAGTGCAGTGGAAAAACAAATCTGAGGTGTAGATTTTAATTTCTCGGCATGCCCATTTATGTTGAGGATTTAATCCCTTACGGTATGCCCACGCTGGATAGAAAATGCTTAGGATTTGCATGAGGCAAGCCCACAGCACGTTGCTGGAAAAATGAGCAACGTAAGCGGAGCCACACTGTGGATTTTAAAGGGGTCGTCTCACTTCAGTAAGTGGCATTTATCATGTAGAGAAAGTTAATACAAGGCACTTACTAATGTATTGTGATTGTCCACATTGCTTCCTTTGCTGGCTGGATTCATTTTCCATCACATTATACACTGCTCGTTTCCATGGTTACGACCACCCTGCAATCCATCAGTGGTGGTCGTGCTTGCACACTGTTGGGAAAAGTGCCAGCCTGTCTGGTGACTGGGACCTTGGGGGTGCACATAGGCTGGTGTTTTTTCCTATAGCGTAACCATGGAAACGAGCAGTGTATAATGTGATGGAAAAATGAATCCAGTCGGTGAAGGAAGCAATATGGACAATAACAATACATTAGTAAGTGTCTTGTATTAACTTTCTCTACATGATAAATGCTACTTGCTGAAGTGTCACACCCCATTTAAATGCACTGACGAGGCAAATACTCATCTGTCAGATCAACAATGTATATTCCCATTGCAGAATCTGCAGTGGAGTTTCCTCATGCGGCCGTACCCTTACCTGCACACGGATCCAAGATGAATTTCCGCTCTGATTTAGGGGCCGTTCACACGGCCATAGTATTGCGGATCCGCAATACCACAGATACCGCCCGGCATGTGTACCGCAATTTGCGGAACACGCGGCCAGGCGCCCCGTTCTAAATGCCTATTCTTGTCCGCTATTGCGTAATCTGCAACAGGGCATAGGATGAAATTCGTAGGAAATCTGCGAGAAATAGATTTTTCCACACATTCAGAATTTTTTGCGTTCGCTTTCTACCCCCTGTGGTTGTAACAGTATGGCCGCGTACGAGGCCTAAGAGGGTCACTATATAGTTCTATGGGAACCTGCGACACTTGAGAATTTTCAACTGAAAAGCAGGGAATAGCGCCGGTGCAAAATATTGGCACTTTATGGGCTCAAGCACACGACCGCATGTATTTTGAGGTCCGCAAAAAACACGGATGACGTTCGTGTGCCTTCCATATTTTGCGGAACAGCCGGCCCCTAATAGAACTGTCCTATCCTTGTCTGTAATGCGGACAATAATAGGACATGTTCTATTTCTTTGCGGAACGGAAATACGGACATACGGAAACGGAATGCACACAGAGTAACATCAGTTTTTTTTGCGGACCCATTGAAATGAATCGTTCCACATACAGTCCGCAAAAAAACGGAACAGACACGGAAAGAAAATAGGCTGTGTGCATGAGCCCTATGAAAGTCTGTCTATGAAACCAAGAGACCGTTTAACAAATCTGGCGGAAATGACGACCATTTGTCCATTGCGATATTCCTTGTCCGGACAGCAAACCCCGCCCCTACGTTCCTCAATCCTGCGCCAATACTCGGGGTATCCCAGTGTACATTATACCTTGGCAGATATTACACCGACTTTTAATGCGTCGTACCCTTAAGCTGGGTCTGTACTGCGACACGACGTGCCACACTGACCGCTGATCACGTTGTACCGTACAATCTTTACTCTAAATTTAAGGGGTCGTCCAGGATGAGGAAAACATGGCTGCTCTCATCCACAGCGGGGCACCTGTCCATGGGGTGTGTCTTATATTGCCGCTTCATTGGTGGGAATGGAGCCGAGCTGCAGTACCACACACATCCTGTGCACAGGTGCAGCGCTATTTTTGAAAAAAAAAAAAGCAGCCGTGTTTTTCTTCTGCACAACCCCATTTAAGTTGTGTTCACATCACATTTTTGTCCCACATTTAATATATGTGCGTGGAAAACAAGGATGAAAGGCGACGTATACTGTTATTTTGCATCCTACAGAGTTAAAAAAAAAAAAAAAGCGAATATATGTTAGGGCTCATGCACACGAGCGTATTTTTTTCCGTTTCTGTTCCATTTTGTTGCAGACCATATGCGTAACCATTCATTTCAATGGGTCCGCAAAAAAAGCGGAAGTTACTCCGCGTGCATTACATTTCAATATGTCGGTTCCGCAAAAAAATAGAACATGTCCTATTATTGTCCACATTACGGACAAGGATAGGACTGTACTATTAGGGGCCAGCTGTTCCGTTCTGCAAAATGCGAAATGTACACGGACGCCATCTGTATTTTTTGCGGATCCATGTTTTGTGGACCGCAAAATGTATGCGGTTGTGTGCATGAGCCCTATAGCAGATATGTGATGGATGATGGAGGCCACTGTGTGGCATCTATTTGATGCATCAGTTTAAAAGGGTTATCCAGGCTACAAATATCAATGACCTATCCTCAGGATAGGTCATCAATATCAGATTGGTTGGGGGTCCCATTGTCAGCACCCCCGGCGATCAGCTGTTTGAAGGGGCAGCGGTGCAGTGTCATCACTTGAAGGCAAAAACAGTTGTAATTACACCGCTCCACAACTACAAGGAGGTAAACATGAAAGAGGACGCACAAGAGCCACAGACTCTTCATACAGCTGATCGACGGGGGTGCTGGGAATCGGACCCCTACTGTGATATTGATGACCTATCCTGAGGACACGTCATCCATATCTTACATCACGCATATAGGTTAAATGTCGGACAAAGTTGTGATGTGAACGCAGCCTAAGCCTGAAGCCAGAACGTGACTTGAAAAACTAAGCGTTTACAGAGCTGAGTTTGTCATTCAGCATTCATGTTATCACAGAGTGCAATTAGGTGCAAAGCTAAAAAAGTTAGGACAGATTCAGCTCTGCTACAAGTCACGACCGATGGAGCTGAGCTGGTGGAGGAGAGTGGGAAAGTAGTAGTTGTTTGTCAGGAGCAGGAAAGTAGCAGACAGCAGCAGCATACAGTATAGACGTCTTACCCCTGCACTTAGTCCTGTCCTCCTTCACCCCATGGGTGCTGGGTGCTCCCTGACAGCTGTCGGTGCCCTTAGCACTGCCTGGCTCGGCTGTGTTGCCCTAGAGATGGGAGGTTTTATATTACAGCTCTCCTAGAAGGGGAGGGAAGGAGGCTTGTCCCTGTGTGTCCAGGAAAACAGCTGGGACGGTCGAGGGATTTACTCGCTGTGACGACTCTCATCATCTCAGACTACACACACGTTCCTTTAACCATTTCAGACAAAAGAAAAATGCACCAAGCAATTGACGCCGTGCACCGAATCTACGTGTTTTAGACCCTTTTTACGCCTGCTCGACCACTTAAAAACCTTTTAAAAAAACAGCAGGAGTGTTAATGCCAAATTTATAATTTTTGATAGCAAATATCGGTTTGAAAATTGTCCGTTCAATTCGGTGCGGATTTGGGTGAAATCTGCAGCGTAGATTCACACGGCACGGTTTTACAGGTCAATGTGCACACGGATTTTTTGCACAAGTTTTTTCCACAGCTTGTGGATGAGATTTCAGAATATCGCTTTTCTGCTACTGTGAATGCTGCAGCTTTTCCACCTGCGATTACGCCCTGTCTAAACATGCTCAGTGTAGGCGGCATCAGAAAACCACACCAAAAAAAAAAGCATAGCTTAAAGGGGTTTTCTGGGAGTAAAATATGGTTGACCTATCCTCAGGGAAAGTCCTTAATATCAGATTGGCGGAGCCCATATCACTCCTGTGAGCACTGTGGCTTTCTCCCAACTTGTCGAGCACAGCGCCATAGATTGTATAGTGGCCATGTTTGGTATTGCAGCCCAGGTCCATTCACTTGAATGGGACTGAGCTACACGTATAGGCCGTGTGACCATTGACGCTGGAAGAGGATGCAGCCTGGATGCCAGGAGTCAGACCCCCGACGGTCAGATATTGATGTCATCAATGCTTTAACCCCTTTAATGCATTGGAAAAATAATAGCTGCGGCTTTAATGTGGAGTTACATACATACATTTTCCCATTTTCATTGTCATTTATTTTATTCATTTGTATAGTGCCAACATATTCTGCAGTGCTGTACAGAGGGGTCATCACTGACATTAGTCCCTGTCCCCATTGGGGCTCACAAGCCAAGTCCAAATTAACCGGAATGTATTTGGAGTGTGGAGGAACATACAAGTTTTATGCCGGGAATCAGCAACATCCAGCACTCCAGCTGTTCCGAAACTACAACTCCCAGAATCCTCCGTTCACTTCTGTGGAAGTTACAAGAACAGCCAAATAAGTTTGCATGCTGGGAGTTGTAGTATTCACAGCAGCTGGAGTGCCGGAGGTTGTTGATCCCTCCTTTAGGGTCCATTCAGACGTCCATTGTTCTGGGTCCGCATCCGTTCCACAATATTGCGGAACGGGTGCGAACCCATTAATTTCCATGGGGCCGCAAAAGATGGCATCCATACTTCTATTCCGCGGCCCCGCAAAAGAGGTAGAGCATGTCCTATTCTTGTCCGCAGTTGCAGACCTATCTCTGGGCATCAGGTTGTCCCCATGTCCGCTGCTCCAGGACAGACGCTGCTTGTCTGGGGTAAGAAACGCAGCTCTGAAAGGTGCTTTTCTTCGCTCTGCAAGCTGAGACACAGTGCCACTCCTTCAGCTCCAACAGTGAAAGACATCTTTGTCACATAGTAGATGGCAGAGACCAGCCGGGCGTCATCCAGCAGAGGAGTGGAAACTCGACCCTATAGACTCTGCAGCGGTCTGTGTGAGGCCATACACTGATCTCCTCCTTACTGTATACAGTATACTTACCATGTGTCTACGCTGAGAGAGCTCCTTTAACCCCTTAATGACCAGTCCTGAAAAGGGGCCTCATGACCAGACTTTTTTTTTTTTTTTAAGCCAAATTTTTTCAAAATAAGTTTTGCACTGAAGTCTGTTAATTCATCTTTTTTTTTTAAGTATTTTTCTTGTTTTTTCTCAAATTTATTCTTTAAAGAGTAACTATCTTTTAATAATATACTTTATTGGTGGATTTTTCTTTTTTTTTCTTTTTTTTTTTAGATTTAGTATTACACTGTCAGCCGTGTTATGGGAGTAAGGACTACACTACTGGTGGAATAGGGGCCCCAGTGGATGCTGTACAGGCAGGAGCGCACATCCACAGATCACTGCTCCTGCCTGTACCCCCTTGGCTAAATCCTGGCATAGTGCATTGGAGACCCCGTACAGGGCTCCTTAAATTAGCTAAATAAATTTGTGCTATAAATTTGGTTTATTTTGGTATCCAGAATGTATTGTGTCGGGTGAACCGGGCAGCTATGGTGATGGATTGTCAACATTTTTGCTCTTTTTCCAATTTGTATTTTATTTTTATTGTTTGGCACATATCATAGGTCAGAAAAGATCTCCAGGAGGCATTTAGGGTACATCTCTGTGCGTACTGGAATTGTTGTGGAAGATTTCCGCACCAGTTCTTCAAGAATCTAGAGGGGAATCTGCATCAACTTTCACCAGCGGCAATATAAAAACCCCAGAATACTCGCTTCTCTGACTCCGCTGCCGGTCTCTGTACAGACCCGCCTCCCGCTATGACAGCTCATCCCATGTGACCGCTGCAGCGTGTAATTTCCTGAGCAGTACAGAAGGGAGCCAGGGAAGGGGAGTGTAGTATTATTTTATTTAAAAAAAGTGAGTTAAGGTGTTTTTTTTCGTTTAATTTTTTTATTTAGGGCTGTGGATTTTGTGGTGGATTCGCAGGTAATCTGCCACAAAATCCACAACAAACCCACCATAATTCCATGTCTCAAATTGACATGTTGTGGTTGGATGAGACGTGTATAAATCTCATTCACTTTGCTGGTATTTTTACCTGCTGCAGATTTTTCGTCCACTGATTTTGCTAGTACGTGTGGACGATCCCCTACAACATTTTTATTTTTTATTTTTTTTATTTCCTAATTTTACTCTGTGATTTGGGGTATCATTAAAAGACCCAGACATAAGTCAATGGCAGAGCTGATCTGGGTATGCTTAGACCTTAAAGAGGTTGTCCAACCAAAAATATTCTACAGTTTTCAAACCTGCTCCTGGATCTGTATGCTTTTGTAATTGCTTGTAATTAAAAATTTTGTATAGCCGCTAAGTTATTTAACAAAATGTATCTGTATAGCACCACCTGCTTTTTCTTAATTCTTTGACCTGCTCACTGAGAAGGCCGCACATGCTCAGTTTCATCCTTCAGCTGCCTCCTGAGCTGTGATAGGCAGAGCATGGACACGCCCCCTTAGCTACAGCAGAAAAGACACTCCCCTTGAGCTGTCAACAGAACAATGAATGAGGAGATCTCTGGATCCATGTGAGGTACAGGGCTGGTTCTAGCTTTATTAGAAATAGATTATCATGTCTGATTTTCATTTTTTTTTTTTTTTTTACATTAGTCATGGGATAACCCCTTTAAAACCCACATCTCTGCTATACTGGGGGGGGGGGGGGGGGCACCTGGAGATCACGTTAAAGGGCATCTGTCAGCAGATTTCTACCTATGTAACTGAATGCATATTAGCAGTCTATTACTATATTTTATTTGCTAGGAGGGAACAATTTGCCCAAAATGAAAGGAACTTCTCAATTGACTTTTGTAGACTTTTGGAGAGTTGTGGGCATGCACGATTACTTTCCTTATGTCTATTTGCTCATAGGGTTGTGTCTATGATAACAGATGCAGATTCGCAGTCTTTGTCATGGTTATACCTGTGTAGCTCATTTTGATGAAGCTTCTTTGCCATCTCCCTCAGGTGCCGCCATGCTGCCATCGCGTCGTATTTTGGGGACGAGAGGCCCCTGTGCAACAAGTCCTGTGACTGCTGTAAGAATCCGCGGGCTGTCAAGCAGCAGATTGAACATTTGCAAGGTTTGCTGTTAAACGGAAGAAGTAGAACCTGCATCCAGCAACCTGGTGCCGCTCCTGGACCATTTGGATATGACAAAGAACTTTATGAAGGGGGCAGGAAAGGGTACGGGTTTGCCAGGTGAGTTCCCTGCTGAAAAGTAAGCTGTACAACGTTTGTAGTACATGTGGGTGCAATGGAGTTGTGTCCTGTCCCTCATAGACCAGTTCTCATATTCCATCTGCACATAGCGGCACTTTGCTCTTGACAGATGTGGATATTATTGTGCATCAGTGATGGCGGGTATGCCATGGCATCTATGGGCAGAATTATATCGTTAGCACTTTGCAAAACTCTGCACCGTGGTCACTGGCACAACGTCCATGACAGAGATGATGGAACCGTTGTGTTGCAAGTCCTGATGGGACCTTCTGGTTATAATGGGTCCATCAAGAACAGCGCAAAAATATTTTGGTGGCGGCCATATGACGACAAAACCAATTATCCTCTTAAAGGGGTTGTGTCACTTCAGCAAGTGGCATTTATGATGTAGAGAAAGTTGATACAAGACACTTACTAATGTATTGTGATTGTACATATTGCTTTCTTTGCTGGTTTGATTCATTTTTCCATTACATTATACACTTCGCGTTTCCATAGTTACGACCACCCTGCAATCCATCAGCGGTGGCTGTGCTTACACACTATAGGAAAAAGTGCCAGGGAGCTCACATAGGCTGATGCTTTTTTTATACAGTGTGTAAGCACGACCACCACTGATGAATTGCAGGGTGGTCGTAACCATGGAAACGCGAAGTGTATAATGTAATGGAAAAATGAATCCGGCCAGCAAAGGAGGCAATATGGACAATCACAATACATTAGTAAGGGCCTTGTAGTAACTTTCTCTACATGATAAATGCCATTCGCTGAAGTGACACAACCCCTTTAACGTTGTGTAGCCACGCTGTCCTTGTCTTTAAAGGGGTATTCCCGTTTTGTAAAATGATGGCATATTGGGAAGGTATGCCTACATTTTAAGATTGGAGGGGTCTAGGACCCTCACCGATCCTGAGCATGATGGAGCTGCTTCAGCACTGTATCCACTGCCTAGCGCATGTCCTCCCAAGTGTCAGGAATGGCCACTGTGCAGGGAAACTTTAAGAGGACGCCGCAGTAAAGAAGGCCCCTTCATTCTCAGGATCGGTAGGGGTCCCAGTGGTTATACTACTTCCCTAAAGTGATAGGAGATCCTAGTTATACGCCATCACCCTACAAGATTGTAATGCCCCTTTAACATCTATGTACAACCTCTTCTGTTATCTGCAGATATGATGAGGACTCTGATGAAGGAAACGAAGATTCTTCGGACAATCGCAAGCGGGAATGGAACAGCTTCTACCAAAAGCAGATGAATTTGAGGAAGGTGAGGGTGACACCTTATCTAGAATGTACAATTGTGTATTAAAGAGGACCTTTCACCTGATTTCTCCTGATTTGCCTATTTTAATAGCTTCATGCCTTCCCCATGTAATAACAATTCTGGAGCATCTATTCTTATGACTCTATGTTGTGCCGTTCCTCTATTATTCCTGCTAGAAGTTATAATTGAATTGCTATTAGCCTTTAGTAAGAGTACAGAGGAGAGGTAACCATTGGGGGGGGGGTGTACCTGCACAGACTGACTCTATCCAAACTTCTAGTAGAAATAATACAGTAACGGCACAACATAGAGCCATAAGAATAGATGTTCCAGACTTGTTATTACATGGGGAATGCATGAAGCTATTAAAACAGGCATGTCAGGAGAGGGGACGGGTCTTCTTTAAATATTAAAACCCTGGGGAGAACTGCCACTGAAAACTATTGGTGAACAGTGAACTTAAAGGGGTTGTCCCATCTGGACATTTATGGCATATCCATAGAATACTTCATAAATGTCTGATAGGTGCTGAGTCTGATCTGTGGGACCCGTTCTTATCTCAAAAACAGGACCCTGTGAACCGAGAGGTGGCGCTGCTCTCTTCATTCACTGTGGGACTTCCTAAAACAGCCAAGCACCCTTGCTAGGCTACTGTATTTTCAGAAGTCTATAGCAGTGAATGGAGCAAACTGCACACGCCACTGCAATTCACTCCAGTGTGTGCAGTGGGGTCCCGTTCTTAAGATAGGAGCAGGTCCCAGACATTGGATGGATATGCTTTAAATACCTAAATGGGACAACCTGTTTGCTCACCAAGCACAGCACTGTACATTGTATAGTGGCTGTGCTTGGTATTGCGCTTAGTCCATTCACTTGAACGGGGCTGAGCCGCTCCTAGGCCACGTGACCGATGAAAGTGACATCACTGGCCTAGGAAACGCTAAGAGAAGGCCGCAGCGCTCACGGGAGCGCCGGTGCCTTCTCAAACAGCTGATCGGGCCCCCACCGATCAGATACTGATGACCTATCCTGAGGTCATAAAATCCCGGAAAACCCCTTTAAGCTTTCCCACACCAGAATGGTAACTTATGCCGTATTTTCTTTTTTTTTTACAGTGCAAAGAGCTGGAAGAATTTATTTTGCCAAGTAGGTCTACATTAATAAACTACTCCCCTCTATGTGGCAGAACAAAGAGCTGCTCTGGCGCACCCCAAACTTTTTTGTATTAGGGCTGTTTTACACTAATGGAACAGCCTGCTGGATCTGTCCTTGCTCAACGCAGCAGTTTTTCGTCCGGCTTCGTCCTCTGCATATTTGCCAGGTTACGACTGGATCTCCAAAGGACCCCATTAAAGTCAATAGGGCCGGACGGATTGCCGACAGCGCACGGCTGCGTTCAGCAAGGATGGATCCGACAGGCTGCTCCCGGCTGGAACAGCTTTCTGGATCTGTTTTACCTTTAGTGTGAAACAGGCCTTACATGGACGACCATTCATTTGGGTGGTCAGCCTGTAATCGTATATTTTATTGCTGCTTTGGCTTATTCTGAATAGGAGTTATCATTATGAACCGGCTCCTTTTTAGTAGCCTCCTTGTTGCTGGTTTCAAGATGAAAAACAAAGACGTAACAACTGCCCTGATAATTAGCTTCCATTAGCAAAGATTCCTATGGAGGAGAGGTCATGTGACCCATCAGTCATTACCGAGAACTGCCTCCCATATGGGTCGGCGTCACTGGGTCTGACGTTCTCCACTTTCCCCTACAGCTCTGTTTTCCTTGCCCTTCCAACCGCCTTGTGTACTAGGGCGCCCAGTGCCCTTTACCCACAAATTTATTGACTCATCGAAATGCCTGTCCTCCCCTCCCATGAGAGACCAGTCATGTGCCACATACTGGAGGGTGACCGCTCCCTATAACAAGGCATTACAGGTTCCTAAAAACGACTTTCAGAATCACATGAACGCTCCTCCATCAGGGTGATCAGGACATCTTTGTCTTGGAAACCAGTTAGTTGCTTCTTTACTTTTTTACTATTAAGGCCCCTTTACACTGACAGATGAGGCCGATGACTGTCAGGAAGGAAGCGTTCCCTCCCAACAATCCCCTGCTCGTCAGTGAAGGAGACCGCTGCATTGACATGCACTGATCTCCTCCACAGTATGGGGAGGAGCGATTGCTAATGCCGTCACTCATCCATACAGAATCATTGCCGGCTGCAGAGGATATTCAGACACCACAATCTGCTGCCGATGAATGATGATTTCGGTGAGCACTAGGGGCGTAGCTATAGGGGTGCAGAGGTAGCAGTCGCTACCGGGCCCTGGAGCCCGAGGGCCCCATAAGGATGATTTAGTGACCACACCAGCGATCCTATTGCCCGATGGATAAGTGTTTCGCTCATTCTTCGGGTAATCGATGGCATCTTTCACCGGCAGATTGTCGCTAACGAGCATCCGTATGAATCTGCCTGACCCTCGGGCAGTGTAAAGGGGTTTTAAGAGCAGTGGTTGTGTCTTTCGTGCCTATGGACAACACGTTCAGTGCTAGACTTTACTGTACAAACTGTGTTAAGATGCTGTAAAATAAAGCTCTGGAGACATTTCTCTCTTTCTTTCTGAGAACAGGCGAGGACTGTCTGCTTAAGGATGGAGCTAATGACAAAATACCCAAACTTACTGTTAAGGTAAGAATCGAAAAGGACGTTTCACTTGCAGTTACGCTTTATGTCCCTCTTTATTGGCCATGTGTATCTGAAGCAGACATCCCACAAGGGTCAATAATCCAATTACATGGTCTTTTTTGTTTTCTTAAAGAGCATATTCTTCTAAGGGCTCATGCACACGAACGTGCTGTGTTTTGAGGTCTGCAAATTGCAGATCCACAAAAGACGGATGCCGCCCTTGTGCGTTCCACAATTTACGGAACGGGCGGCCCATTATAGAAATGCTGATTCTTGTCCGCAAAACGGACAAGAATAGGACTTGATCTATAATTTTCGCGGGGCCACGGAACGGAGCAACGAATGCGGAGAGCAGACAGAGTTCTGTCCGCATCACTTGCGGTCCCATTGAAGTGAAAATGCGGCTTGAATGCGGAAACAAACCACATTCGTGTGAATGCGCCTTAAGACCTTAAAAACTGCTGAAAGCCTAAGTCAGCGTGTCTTCATCTTGAATGTTGCTTGTCAGGTTGTCTCTAAGTTTTCTGCAGAGATTGAAGTGGATATAAATCCTGTATGCAGGAGATTACTGGTTTAATAGAGACGGTTTTGTCTTTAGGCATTTTATATACTGACCAGTATATACTTCACAATTCCTGTCCTATCCGTGTATTCACCACAAGGTCCCAGTCTCCTTGTGATATGACCACAGATTTTTGTCTTTTCTTCTTCTTGGCTCGATGTATCCTGAGATGAGTGACATGAGATGACAAAAAAAAAAGGTTTGCATTACTCACAACGCCCGACAGAGTAATGCAAAAGTTTATGTATTCAAAGATGGTCGTCGTACCCACTCAGCTTGAGCCAAGAGGAAAGGTAAAAAAAACATCATATGAAGTCCTGGTGGGATCAGAGATAGAACCACAGAGGCCAGGTTAAAGGGGTTGTCTCATGATGGACAATGGGGGCATATCGCTAGGCCCAGTGGCCGCCCATTTTATGGGCTGACGAAAATAGTCCAAGCACTGGCACGGCTATTTCCGTCGGCTCCATAGAAGTGAATTGGAACGGGGGCCAGTCATGCGTGGTACGCTCCCATTCATTTCTATGGGGAGCCAGCTTGGTGGTGGCCGGACCAGATTCAGCCACCACTTTGTGGGGCTCCGTTCTGGATATAGGTGTGGGTCCCAGCAGTATGCCCCATTGTCCATCATGAGACAACCCCTTTAAAGGGATTGTTCGGGACTAACATATTGGTGACCCATGAAGATAGATCATCAGTATTTGAGCAGTGGTGGTCTGATTTACATCACCACCCTGATCAGCTGTTTTAAAAAGGCCTCAGGCGGCCGCTGCGGCCTCTTCTCGTGACTTCTTGTCCATCAGAGACATGGCCTTTCTGCGTCTCAATTCCATTCAACTGAATGAGATTGGACTGCAATACCAAACACAGCCACTATACAATGGGCAGCGCTGAGCTTGGAATAGTATGAAGGGTAATGCAGCGGCCACTGCAGCATTCCTGAGAAAGTAGGGTTTTATTCTTTATGCAAATGAAGGCTGGTCATCGCTCAGTGCACTGAAGCCTTCATTTGCATAAAGAGTTTTTTAAAAAGTTTTTTTTTTCTTGGGAGTGGTGCAACTTATTTTCTCAAGGCAGGTATGACTTTAAACAGCAGGATCAACCCTACCAGTATGCCTAGTTTAATAGAGTTGATCCTCATGAGAGGTACTCTTTAAAGTCTAAGGACACACAAAAATTTTATTATTGCATTTTACTCATCGGGGCTAACATCATTTTTTTCAATAGATCTTTATAAAAATCTTCAGCCACTTTTGAGATACAAGGGTTAAAAATCAGTCTGTTTGCAGAGTATCACTTCTCAGTCCAGTCTCATGAGAAGCCTTATCTCTGATCTCCTGACCTCATAGACACTCATAGCTAAATTCTTATCAGACTGAGTATGGCTTAAATGAGTGTTTATGAGATCAGGAGAACAGAGATAAGAGCTACACATGAGCCGTCAGCTGACTGGATTGACAAGTGAGACTGGTTTTTAGCCCTTGTATCTCAAAAACGACTGAACATTTGTAATAAAGACCGATTGAAAAATGATAATTAGCCCAAAATGAGTAAAAAATTGCCCCAAAAGTGTCCATAGCCTTTAAGTCCCAGACAAACCTAGTCAAACAACTTCTTGAAATTCCCTGATTTGGAAGAACACTTATCCTGGGCTTAAAGGGGTTATCCGAGACTAACACATGCTCCCCCATATGCCGGGCCCCTCACACTGAACCTGATTACCTGGCTCCCCACTCCTGGTCCCTGCACCGCAGCTACTTCTCCCCATTCTCCCAGTATCGCAGGTGATACTAGGGAGGCTCCCCCTGACGCCGCCTGCCATTGGCTGCTACCCCCCCCCCCACCCGGATTATTTCATCTGCGCAGGGGGAGAAAAGCTGCGGCGGTGCGGGATGCCAGGTAAGTAGATTCAGTGTGAGGGGCCCGGCATATGGGGGAGCATTTGTTAGTCTTGTTTAACCCCGTTAGGCCCAGGATAAGTGTTCTTCCAAATCAGGGAATTTCAAGAAGTTGTTTGACTATTTTCCAGAAAAAGTCCAGTGAAAGACCACTTCTAGATCTTCCTGCATTGATCTCCTTGTAAATCCCCACTTCGTATTGGTCCAGCAGTTTTGTAGGTTTTGTAGACTTTCTAATCCCTCAAGTATAATGGAATTTGCCTTTGAGTTATATGATTACATTACCTGCCTGACTGAGCAGTGCCTCCCCCAGAATCCGCAGGAAGTAATGGAAAGCATATCCTTCAGTTGGTTTCATATTTACCATGTTAATGCTATCGATCTTCTGAGATGTCAGTGTAATGAGCAGTGTAATGAGCAGTATAGATATCTTCTGTGTTGATAGGCTCGTGAACACTGTCTGAAGATGCTGGAGGAAGCCATCAGTAAAAATGTCCAGGCGACCAATACTGCCGATAGGTAAGAAGATTTTTTGATGTTCCTTTCCTTAAAGGGTTGTCTCAGAACCATATACCTGCAGTCAAAAATGATCCAGGGAAGAGTAGTATGGTGCCTCTTCAAGGTGTATAGCAGGGATCAGCAACCTCCAGCAGTTCTGAAACTACAACTCCCAGAATCCTCCTTTCACTTCTATGGAAGTGTGCATGTTGGGAGTTGCAGTTTCACAGCAGCTGGAGTGCTGAAGGTTGCTGATCCCTGGTATATAATAATGTGCTGAGCGCTGGTGGACGCGCATGCTCAGTCACCTCCTCCACAGGGAAGTAAGAGAGCTTCAGAAGTAGCATGGCAGCAGAGCTGAGAATACTCCTTCTGCAGTGAATGTTAGAAGGGACTGCATTGCCAGCTGCCAGAGGGGGAAGAAGACTGATTCCGTCCACAGCCCACTCCCCAGCAGCACAGATTAGCAGCAGCACCAATGGGGACACATGGAAATTTGGTAGGAAACCTGTCGATTACTTTGACAGCCTTTCGGGACTTTTGGTATGAAAATGATTCATAGAACAACCCCTTTAAATTGCATTGTGTATATTTTGTGTATGACAAGATGGAGAGGAAAATATGTAACATGGCTACAGTGAAGACGTGAAGTACTACATTAGATGCAATTATTCACTTGATCTATATGTGATCTTTCTCACTGCCATCGGTACATTCAACTCAGAATGGACGTGTCTTCTTCTGCTGTGGACCTAGAATATGAAGTTTTCCGAAGCAGTAAAATGTCCAATCTTTATAAAGCTGCGGTATTGAAAAAGGTAAGAATTGAATCTGAGCAGTGAGAGTCAGTGGGCTGGTTTCGGTTGTGAACACAGAACCTGTCCACTTTTGTCTATGGACTGTGTCTGGTATTACTGCTCAGCTGCGATCACTGCAAGGCTATGGACACCTTTGACATTGAAGACATTGATTTACATGCTGGATGCCTTTGGCTATGTTGAGTAAAAAAGGTTGCAGTGAGTTTCTGGCTGAAATCTTCATTCCCTCATTCATTTCCAGATCCACCTGATATTCTGTTTGCAACCTGCTCCTAGTTCCAGATTTTTCTAATGTGCATGTGTCCCTCCAGGCAATACATACTAAAATTGAGGTCTGTGTGTCCAGGGTGCTGCTTTCTTCCCTAGCTCTTATGTGTTAGCACAGCTCAGAGGGGAATCTGTCAGCTCACCAAACTAGAGTAAGTGGTGAATGGTGTAAGTGATGCTGAGCCGGTTATGCAATTTCTATTTTCAGACTCACTTGCATTCTGTGCACTGACGAACCAGCAGTAAAATGCATTCAGAGGACTCCTGTGCTCATGCACATAATGGAGAGGACTCAAAGAGGAGTCCTCTCAATGTATTACTGGTTTATGGGAGCACAGCATTGGAATGCAAGTGAGTATGAAAATAAAAATTACTTAATTAGACTCAGCACCACTTACTCTAGTTTGGGGGGGGGGGGGTTCCAGGGGTGACTGATTCCCTTTAATTCCTACACTCACCCTTCACAGAGTAGGGGGTTCTCACCCTTCTTTCTACACTGATACATAGCATGCACAGTTCACCCCCTCCCTCTACAGACTGCTGTATCTATGCTCTCCTCCCTCTCTATACTTTGATGGTTTGGATGCTTTCTCTCCTCTCCCCACTATGATGTGCCATGTACAACCTCCTCCCCCTCCCTGCTGCTATATCTAACACTGAGAGAACAGACACAGCCAGGAGCAACGTGCCTTCAGATCTATGTCAGAAGCTGCAGCAGAGCTAGCTAGGACATTTGTAATGAAAATTATTTGGAATGTCAATTAATTTTGCATTTAGGAAGCAAAACATGTCCATAGCCTTTAAAGAGGGCCTGCCTGTGATATCAGACATGGCCATGAACACGAGTGTGCTAATTCTAGAGTAATTTCCTACAGCAGTCTTTTTATACCATTACTTTTAGGGGACTGAGGAACATCTCCACTAGTGAAGACCCGTTAAAGCTATACGTTACGTTCATAACTATAATAATGGGGATCTGGCATCAAATGAAGAGATAAAGAACGCTCATTAATTCTGTATGGCTTTCTTTTCAGGTCAGCGAGATAAATAAGGCTTCAAAGGATGGTCAGCCATATGGGGCACTAGCGTCTTGTAATACTACACAGAAAAGTGAGACAAACATGGACGCACATGAGGATGGATTTGTCTCTGCGTCTCAGCTGCACACGGTAAGAGCACTTGGGCTGAAATCTAACTGACCGATTGGTTGGTACTGCATACTGTATGTTGCATTGATGACAATACTACATTTCTTACTTTGTATTCAGTTTAAACGTAAGAGAGTGGGGGCGCCATCACTGTTCCAAACTGCTTCAAGTTTACTCCAAACGGCCATGCCAGATCCGCAATGCACCCAGTCCGATCCTGGCTCCATCAAGCTCAGTGAACCGAACCGTTCTAGCACACCTCCTGAAAAGACTGAAAGTCCCAGCAAAAAGGTTAACAGCCCAAATACGAAGTCTCGGCAGAGCAAGAAGAAGCTGGAGCTGGCCTCCGCCGCTGCCAAAGACTCACAGGACATTTCTAAGTTCTTCTCATCCCAGAGTAAATCTAAGTCCTCAACTATTGCCCAGAGTTTAGCAAAGAGTGACAGTCCGGGTCATGACAGTTGTGAAAACCATGAGGCCTTCACCCCAGACTCTCTAAATGGGCTCCAGGGCAGCAGTAAAAAACTTGATGGAAATGAACAGGATCAGAATAGGGAAAGTCATGTCTCGCAATCAGGAAAAAGCCGTCTTGTTGAGGACATCTCAATGGAACAATCATCAGATACAAAAAAGGATAAACAGACTGGGAAAAACAGTTCCAGGAAAAGAGGCTTAGAGACTGAAGATCTGCCAACATCAGATGCCCTAAAAATGCCACCATCACAAAGCCAAGAGCGTTTAAAAGACCCTCAGGAGGAAGCACAGGTGACCCATGAGTTGGCCCAAGACTTTGCCTTAAGGCACAGTAGGTAAGTCTGGGGGCAGTTCTAAGAGGAACTAGTATGTTAAGGGCCCATTCACACGACCGTAGTTTTGCCGGTCCGCAAAAATGCGGACCCACAATACTACGGGTGCTGCCCGGCGTGTGTTCCGCAACGTTCAGAACACGCAGCTGGGCGCCCCATTGAAAATGCCTATACATATCCGCTCTTGCGGACAAGTATAGGAACATGTTCTATTTTTTTATGCGGTGCCGCGGCACGGAGCTGGTTCCGTGCCGCGGTTGCCCACTCTCATAGAAGTGAATGGGGCCGCAACTATTCCGCAAAAAATTTAGAAAATGGTCAGAAGGGTTAATGCTCAGCCTGTTTTCTTTATAGCGGATCCAGATCTCCAGAGGCTGAGAAGAACGACTTGGAGCAGCAGGTTAGCCTTTAGGATCATGATCTAATAATATATAATGCTATTATCATATTATATTAAAGGCTAAAGACACCTTTGGGAGATTTTTTTTATTATTGCATTCTACTCATTTTGGAATAAAAATATTTGTTTTTCTATTAAAAATTTCCAGCGGTTCTTGTACTACAGGGGTTAATTAAGTGTCTCTTCAGACTGTCCCTTCATCTACCAGAGCTGCCTGCTCAGTCTGTAGCCCTTTTGACAGCTCATAATTACTCATTGCACACTGATAAGAATATGGCTTAGGTAAGTGTTGAAGTGTTGAGCAGATAAATGATGCACATGAGCCGTCAGATGACTGGATTCTATGTAAACACAGATTACACCATTATACTGGAAAGTGGCTGACCATTTTTAATAAAGTCCTATTGTAAAAATGATTTTTAGTCCAAAATAAGTTGAATGCAATAATAATTTTTAAAAAATTGCACTGAAGGTGGCCATAGCATTTAAGCCTTTTACAGTCAAGGACTGACTTGCATAATATTTTATGACTTTAAATGACCCTAGTGTGATTGCAAAGAGTAAAATCTTAGCTTTCAAATGCAACCAACCTCTAAATGTCATATACAGGGGGCAGCATTGGTGGATTATAGGGATCTTTGCTCTCTTTGCATTCTGTGAAGATGTGTGCATGCAGGCATAGACATAAGGAAAGTGTATGAACTTTGCACGGCTTGATCTTTTGTAGTAATACCTTGAATATTCCACTTTTGGCAGGAATCTCTGGAACCAGCACATAAGAGGCAAAGAAGAGAAGATAAGTCATCCTCCATCTTGTCCAATCCCGAAAAAGTGAATAGCTGGCAGGGGAAAAAGAAGGTGACCTTCGACCCAAACATCTCCCAAGAAGACAAGGAAGGTACATCTAAAGTCCTGCAGCCACCTGTGAATAAAGTGGTCACCCTAAAAGAGACAGCTGACATAGTGGTGAAATACTTGACGCCGTTCTTCCGAGATGGAAAGTTTGCATCCAAAGTAAGTGCGGCTTTACAATTTTATTTTACTAAAACTATCTGTATGGATCTGGAGAATGGATCCTGCACATAAAGAAAGCAGGCAGGATTCGAGGGTACATAGAAGAGAGATCCAAACCTGCAATCATTATGTTATTTCTCCCTCTGCAGATCTCTTGTAAGACTACATCTGGTGTATTGGATATCCTTATGGGTTCCACATTGTAGAAAGGTTATAGGAGAGCTGAAACTGGTTCAAGGGCAGGACGCTAGATTATTAAAGGGGGTTTCCAGTACTTCAGGCAGGGGCAGACTGGGAACTTAAAGTGGCCCTGGAACAAATACTAAAAGTGGCCCATTGGGTCCAAACTGATGGAATGCAGGGCCAGCAATACCATATTGGGGCACATTATACCACCCCCAACAGAGCCAAATACCACAGTCCATCACAAAATACTGCCAGCAGCACAAATTACATCCCCAAAAACTTCCACTGGCGAGGTTGTGAGGAGGACTCAGGCGGCCCCCTGGGCATCGGCCCACCGTGAAATTTCCCTGTAAGGTCTATGGCCAGTCCACCCCTGACTTCAGGACAGGTCATCAATATCAGATCAGACACCCCACACAGTGGATAGAAGCAGAACCCTCCATGCACCATGTAGTGGCTGTGCTGGTGTATTACCAGTTTAGCTCCCATTCAGGTGAGTGGTAAATGAGCTGCAGTACACTGGTGCGGATGGAGCCTTTTGTTCATGGTATAGTTTCCAGCACTATATAAGTGATCGGTAGAGGTGCTGGGTGTCCGATCTGATATTGATGACCTGTAATGAGGATGGAGGGTTATATTTAATTTTGAGGTTATTTGTGTATTTTCTTCTAGGCCTCTGAAATGTGTCTTTCCAACCTAACTTGGAATACTTGTGGGAGTCATTGAACATTTCCCTTATCGAGAATACATTTTTTATTTTATTTTTTATTACAGGACTTATTTAAAGGATTTGCGCGGCAGCTGTCTCACCACTTAGCGGGGGATAACAAAACACCACTGAGAAAAACTGGTAAGTTCATAACTTTCTAAAGGAACATAACTGGTGGACATGAAGGGTTAAAATAGTAACCTGTGTCCTTTATATAGACTGCAGTCTAAATGGCTTCATGGATAATCATGTGACATTGGAATATTCTAACAATGTCCGCACCCCTTATTATAACAATTCTGGAGCATCTATTCTTATTCTTATCTCTATGTTGTGTCATTCCTTTATTATTCCTACTAGAAGTTATGAATGAATAACTACCAGTTTACAGTTAAGGTCCAGCTGGCTGTTACCAGTTGCGGGTGCAGAGTGTCTCTGCATGGTGTGATGCTGACAGGACTGATCGGATAGTGTCAGACTGTGCAGGGACACCCATCTGGATCTTCAATGTAAACTATTAGTAATTCATTCATAAACTTTTAGTGGGAATAATAAAGGAATGGCACAACAGAGAGTCATAAGAATAGGTGCTCCAGAAGTGTTAGAAGGAGGATACAAGTAGTTACTGGAACAGGAGTATGACATCTCTATTTAGCAAGAGCAGACTGCAGTGCATTCTGGGAGTTCGGTTTCAAGTTTTGGATTTTCACTTTAAAAATTCACTGAAGTTATTCGAACAAAGTCACTCTCAACTTCGCAAATAACTTACTTCGGCTCATCGGAGCCCATATATTCTAATACTATACGGAGACGGATCTCCGTACAGTATTATTCTGAAGTTTTGAACGAAGCAATGTCGGATGAAGCATCCAAAGCTCGCGTCACTCAACACTAGTGATGACGCACAGAAAAAACGACGATCTCAGTATGTTCTGCTTGGGGTTATTCCATCCTTCACATCGCCTGCACAGAAGAAACATCACTTGTAAAAAGGGTTTTCCAAGATTTTGATCAGATTGGATCTGACACCCGGGACCCCCCTCCGATTAGCTGTTTCAGTTGGCACCTGGCACTCGCAGTAGTTTGGTGGCCTTCTTTCAGCTCACCGAGCACAGTGCCGTACATTGTATAGTGGCTGTGCTTGGTATTGCAGCTCAGCCCCATTCACTTCTATAGGACTGAGCTGCTCCTAGGTGATGTGATTGATGAATGTGACATAACTGGCCTAGTAAAAGCTGCAAGAAGGCTACAGCTGTACTGTGAGTGCCAGAGCCTTCTCAAACAGCTGATTGGTGGGGATCCGACACCCAGGACCCCCGCCGATCAGTTAAAATATCTCGGAAAACCCCTTTAACATGACGCACACTGTGGTTTTTCTGGTGAAATTCTCTACAAGTTTACTGGGCCACACACCCACCTGTATGGTTGAAGTTGAATCCAAGATGGCAAATTCAAGATGGCTGCCTTGTTGGTGACATGGTCTATCAGAGGGATCAACAACCTTCAGCACTCCAGCAGTTGTGAAACTACAACTCCCAGCATGCTCCTTTCACTTCTGTGGGAATTCCGAGAACAGCCAAGCAAATGTGCATGATGGGAGATGTAGTTTCACCACATCTGAAGTGCCGGAGGTTGCTGATCCCTGGTCTGTCAGGTTTCCCTCTTTCTTCCACAGCTTGTGTCTAAAACTGGATCACCGTCTGCCCAACAGTTTTCATTGTATATGGGTGCTTCCTTACTTTTGAGACACCCGGTAAGTTATTCATTACAACTATGTGCTAGGAATAATAGGAAAGCGAATGATCCTGATCAGTGGTTACTCAGTATGTACGCTGGTTACAGAACACATTCCTGATAATAAAAAATAATTAACCTGACCTGTGCCTTTCTTCCCAGCAATAGCCGGTCACATCCAGCTCCCATCAGAGAGCCGTTTTCAGACACGGCTTTAGAGGGAACCTGTCACCATGAAAATGTGAAGTGATATTCAGGCAGCAGGTTATAGAGCAGGAGGAGCTGAGCAGATTGATGTAGAGTTTATAGGAAAGGATTCAGTAAAAGTTGTATTTCATTCATAAAAGTTCCTGCTTATTCTGGGCTTTGAAGTCCAGGAGGCGGAGCTATCAGTGATTGACAGCTATCTCTGTATGCACAGTAATAGAGGGAAGGCTGTCAATCACTGATAAGACCGCCTCATAGAGGGAAGGCTGTCAATCACTGATAGGACCGCCTCCTCATAGAGGGAAGGCTGTCAATCACTGATAGGACCGTCTCCTCATAGAGGGAAGGCTGTCAATCACTGATAAGACCTCCTCATAGAGGGAAGGCTGTCAATCACTGATAAGACCGCCTCCTCATAGAGGGAAGGCTGTCAATCACTGATAGGACCGTCTCCTCATAGAGGGAAGACTGGCAATCACTGATAGGACCACCTCCTCATAGAGAGAAGACTGTCAATCACTGATAGAACCACCTCCTCATAGAGAGAAGACTGGCAATCACTGATAGGACCACCTCCTCATAGAGGGAAGACTGTCAATCACTGATAGAACACCTCCTCATAGAGGGAAGGCTGTCAATCACTGATAGGACTGCCTCCTCATAGAGGGAAGGCTGTCAATCACTGATAGGACCACCTCTCATAGAGGGAAGGCTGTCAGTCACTGATAGGACCGCCTCCTCATAGAGAGAAGGCTGTCAATCACTGATAGGACCGCCTCCTCATAGAGGGAAGGCTGTCAGTCACTGATAGGACCGCCTCCTCATAGAGAGAAAGCTGTCAATCACTGATAGGACCGCCTCCTCATAGAGGGAAGGCTGTCAGTCATTGATAGGACCGCCTCCTCATAGAGAGAAGGCTGTCAATCACTGATAGGACCGCCTCCTCATAGAGGGAAGGCTGTCAATCACTGATAGGACCGCCTCCTCATAGAGGGAAGGCTGTCAATCACTGATAGGACCGTCTCCTCATAGAGGGAAGGCTGTCATCATGATAAGACCTCTCATAGAGGGAAGGCTGTCAATCACTGATAAGACCGCCTCCTCATAGAGGGAAGGCTGTCAATCACTGATAAGACCGCCTCCTCATAGAGGGAAGGCTGTCAATCACTGATAGGACCGTCTCCTCATAGAGGGAAGACTGGCAATCACTGATAGGACCACTCCTCATAGAGGGAAGACTGTCAATCACTGATAGAAACCACCTCCTCATAGAGGGAAGGCTGTCAATCACTGATAGGACCGCCTCCTCATAGAGGGAAGGCTGTCAATCACTGATAGGACCACCTCCTCATAGAGGGAAGGCTGTCAGTCACTGATAGGACCGCCTCCTCATAGAGAGAAGGCTGTCAATCACTGATAGGACCGCCTCCTCATAGAGGGAAGGCTGTCAGTCACTGATAGGACCGCCTCCTCATAGAGAGAAAGCTGTCAATCACTGATAGGACCGCCTCCTCATAGAGGGAAGGCTGTCAGTCATTGATAGGACCGCCTCCTCATAGAGAGAAGGCTGTCAATCACTGATAGGACCGCCTCCTCATAGAGGGAAGGCTGGCAATCACTGATAGGACCGCCTCCTCATAGAGGGAAGGCTATCAGTTACTGATAGCTCCACCTCCTGGACTTCAAAGCCCAGAATGAGCAGGAATTTATATGAATGAAATACAACTTTTACTGAATCTTTTCCCATAAAACTATATATCCATCTGCTCATCTCCTCCTGCTCTATAACCTGCTGCCTGCAGCTCAGACACCATGTTCAATGTGACAGGTTCCCTTTAAAAGAGAGCAGCTTTATTCACAGACAGTAATCAGAGATTTTTAAAACAAGCCATGAATTTTTACAATTTTCTTTTTTTTTTTTAACCTTTTAGTATTTCCTAACCTTTTATTACATGGTCCAAGATATCTGAAGAGATTTCTAATCCTTCACTCACTTATTTCCTGCCTTCCCTTAGTGAAAGAAGAAGCTCAGAGACTGATCAAGACATTTTTCAAGAACCGGGAAAGTTGTAAGAGCGAGACGGACTGGCAGGAGTTACTGCATGCCGCCACCTGATGCCGGAAGACCTGCCTATAGTGACAATCCTGCTGACATCTATGCACTTACAGGCTACCTCACGGCCAGAGTCCTGGGAGGGAGGCTCATCGTTCACCAGTACACGCTGCTCTCGCCAATGAAATATTCTCTCTTCCCATGAAAATTACTTTTTATTCAGTTTTCTGAGCTTTACAAACAAACAACATTCTCAATATACAGGACTACTTTGTATAATTGCGACATGGCCGAGTAATGCTAGGCCGCCTGTCCCATCTCCATAACCATTGACCGGAGGTAAGGGTTAATTCACACACACACTTCTGCAGCCGTCTCACTCATCTGAATGAGGTTTGCAGAAATCCTTGCGCTTACAGCTGAAACAACCTCCGTCAGATGAATGGAACTGAGAAATTTCTGCAATAAAGCTGCCATGTGTGAATATCCCCTGATGACGCATACTCTGTCTTGTTTAAAGGGGTTATCCAACCCCTATAATGACCCCCCCCCCAATGCCCAGGCACCTCATATAGGTTATACTAACCCTGACACCTGCGCTGCTCCTGATCCCCACATGGCCGCCGCTGCATCTTCCCATCACACAGATCAAAACATCCGGCGACAGGGGGGAGCAGCCTATTGTAGGCCGCGATTGGGACGAGCCTCCATAGCATCACGGGTGATGCTAGGAGATGCAGCGGTGGCCATGCAGGGATCAGGAGCAACGTGGGTGCCGGGGGTGGTCATTATAGGGGTTGGATAACCCAGTTAACATATGTCCTGTCATTGTCTCCCCAATATCTTCTTAACCCAAGTGCTTCAAGTTCAGAAAGACCAAAGTTACAGACATGACCCAAACTTAAAGGGAATGTGTTGTCAGAAAGTGACCTGTTGTTTCAATCAAGGTTTTACAGTAAACGTTTAAAAAAAAAAAAGAATTGTGTTTATCTCACTATCCATATTTTAAAAATATCCTAAAATCGTGCAGTTTTTGTACTGGCCACCAGGCCTAAAATATGTCAAGACTTCCTGTTCTTTAAGAGCAGCCACATGGGCACAATAGACTGGAGGGGAACCCATTGACTTCTGTGAGTGACTTTCCTAGGCATGCTCCGTGAGGAGGGAGTAGATAAGCTGTGATATCACCTATTGTGAATAGTGTATCCTTTGGTATCTATACAGAGGTGATATCTGTCACTGTAATCCTACCTGTGATGATAATGCAATGGCTAATGAAAAGTGGCCAGTACAGAACAGGAAGTTTCGACCTGTTATTAGGCCTAATGGTCACTGCATAATGTATGTATTTTTTTTATATAGATAGTGACAAAATAGTGGAAAATTAAAACAAAAATTCTAAAAATTTGTAAAAATGTGATTAAAACAATACATCTGATGACACAGTCCCTTCAATTGGACTTCCCTGTATATGCTGCTAATTATCTCTACAATAGTGCCATCTAGTGGAGAAAGATGGCACAGTAGCTCTATGTTTGATGTCTGTATCTCGGCATCAGAGATCTGCTCTGTTCCTGCTGCTATTGTTTCTTGCTTATTGCATTCACAACTACATCTTCACCCCTTGTCTGCGCAGCTTTATTGTTTCCGAAGATAGAATCCTACAATTATCTCAGTTTTTCAGGTATTTTATTTTAAGATGCTTTGTTTTTGGCCGGGAAATAGTTTATGGCTATTAATGGAGAACATAGAGATTATAATTTAACATTAAAATAAAACATTTTTTTTATCTAGCCATTGTAGCACCACGATTGTTTTCCATACTTCCATGGATTTTTATCTCCCTATGTTTCTGGTTGTGCACATGAGCATCAGTGTAATAAACAGAGAACTGGAAATGGCGCTCTTCTGTCCTCAGGTGTCTGTCTGCTGCATACAATCTCAGATTTATCAGCTAATGTTCCCCAACATTATTTTCTCGATTTTCTTTCTGGTTGGGGAGAACATGTGAGGAAAGTGTTCTCTGGAACTCAGTACACACAGGTCCATCAAGTCCAGCCTGTAGTCCTACTGTGTTGATCCACAGGAAGGAAAAAAAAAAAAAAAGAACCTCTATGAGGTGGATGCTGATTGGCCGCGTTTTTTGGGGATAAATCCCTGGATCAATGTCCCATCTCCAACCTGTGATATTACATTGTCAAGAAAGACATCCAGGCTCTTCTTGAATCAGCTATCACAACATATTGTGGCTCAGTGCCGTGATCTCACTGCTCTTACAGTAAAGAATCCAGTTTGTGATCATAGTGAAACCTTCTTTTTTTTGTTTATATATTTTATATATAAAATTGGGAAGGGGGAATTTAAACTTAATATTTTGGTGTTTGTGTTTTTTAACTTTTTTTGTGTTTTTTTTTTTTTTTTTTTTTTTTTTTACTTTTTATTTCCTATTTCCCCCCCCCTTAGGGGCTAGAGCTCTATTAGGGTGACTTACACTCCTGTGCTTTGTGCACACAGCAGCAGGGAGCTTACCATGGGAGCCAGGGCTTCAGTAGCATCCTGGTTGCCATGGTAACCCATCGGAGCCCTGCGATTACACTGCACCACCAATGAAGAGGGGAATGGGGGGGTTGTGAGAGGGGACCCTGTGGCCACTGACACCAATGATTTAATACTGGAATGGGAGGGGGTTGTGAGAGGGGACCCTGTGGCCACTGACACCAATGATTTAATACTGGGGAGTTTGGGGGGGGGGCGCACTGCGCCACCAATGAACATTACTATCATTTAATACAAGTACAGGAGCAGGTGCCAGTGGCAGAATCACATAGCCGGCACACGACCTGTATGACAGGGAGCTGCGATACGCCGCAGTTAACCCCTCCGGCCCCTTCTCCACCCTCCTCCTCTCATTGGTGGCAGCAGCGGCAGCACAGGGGGAGGGAGAACTTCCTTCTCCCCTGTGCTGCTGAGGAAACATGGAGCGTGCACCATGTTCTCTGATACTAGGCTGTGCAGTAGCACAGCCTAGTATTGGTAACAGGCAAATACGATACGATACTGGGACAAAAGCATCGACTGGGTATCGAGAATTCAACACCCGGTGCAACCCTAACAGCGCTGTGGATATGCAGCGCGCAAATTCGTGGCTAATCAGTCACATGTGACCACAGCCTTAAAGGGGTTGTGTCACTTCAGCAAGGGACATTTATCATGTAGAGAATCATCTAGAGGCCGGAATTGTTGGAGCTCACATAGGCTGGCGCTTTTTCCTATAGTGTGCAAGCACGACCACTGCTGATGGATTGCAGGACGGCCGTAACCACGGAAACAAGCAATGTACAATGTGACGGAAAAATGAATCCAGCCCGCAAAGGAGACAATATGGATAAAACCAATACATTAGTAAGTGGCTTGTATTAACTGCATCTACATGATAAATGCAATTTGCTGAAGTGAGACAACCCTTTGAGATTCCTGTCCATCATCCTCTAAGGCTGCTTTCACATCTGTGTCGGAAACTCTGTTTGGGGCTTGTCACAGAATTCATCAAAAATTCGTTCTTCTGCTCCTATAACGGAGCTGAGCGGAAATAATAAGCGCTGATGTGAAACCAGCGGAAGTCTTTTCCATTGATAGTTTTTCCAGTGTTTTACTATTTAATAGAAAATTGGTTTCATCAGAATCAAACTTTATTTGCCATTTCTTTGCTGCATCCTCCAGCTTTCCCAATTCCTTTTGTAAAGTTATATTTTCCTCAGCGTTGGATATTTCACTTTGCAGAGTTTACTATCATCTGCAAATACACGCACCACCCGTGGTCCCCAGTGACCTTATAATATGGAGCCACAAAGCCTGTGTGTACCGTATGATGCTACATCGGGTCCTGTCCTAGTCCAGCCCGCTTAGGCTCTGTTTACACCTGTTTTGGAGCATCACTTTTGACTGAAAAGTAAACCATTGCATGCAGCTCTGCTTTACCCATTAAAATGACCCAACCCAATCACCAGA
Source organism: Rhinella marina (assembly GCA_900303285.1). Classification (NCBI taxonomy): domain Eukaryota; kingdom Metazoa; phylum Chordata; class Amphibia; order Anura; family Bufonidae; genus Rhinella; species Rhinella marina. Next base: position 89,628 of record ONZH01012919.1, read on the forward strand.
ACCGACAGAACCAATCCACATAAGTGGTGTCTGCCATGTGACAGATCCATTACTGCTTGAATTACATGTTTCTGCTTCTAAGGCTCCATTCACACTTCCTGTTTTTCTTTCCTGATTCGATCCTGATCCTGATCCGGATCCATTCATTTCAATGGGTCCTGAAAAAAATCAGGATCGAATCAGGAAAGAAAAACAGGACGTGTGAATGGAGCCTAAGACAGTAGAGGTTAAATGGGTTCACTGATATTGATGAGCATAGCACCGGTCATCAATATCACAATGGTAGAGATCCGACTCCTGGCACCCCTGCCGATTAGCCGAATGAGGGGTCTGTGGCGCTCTAGATCACATGGGCTCTTCTTAAGAATATGTTCACACCGCAGATTTTGACATTTTGACTGCATGTTCCTCAGAAACCACAGCAGTTCTTCACTTTGGGTGTTGTGGGTCTGCTCACTGCTTAGCTCCATTGAATGAGAAGATCTCCCCATCAGTTAAACGGAGGTGTGAACCTACCCTTACTTTATTCAAACCTTCCAGAACCTCGTCGGAAGACCTCGCAACCACCCAGTATTTAAGTTGAATCATGAAGTGTATATGTACCAAATTTCGTTCAGATTCATCAAGGCCTATGAAGAACAAACACATTTTCACTTTTATATACAGTATACTGTATAGATGGCATTCAGTGATGATGAGAAGCCAAGGCCCAGGATATATTCTGGTGGTTCTTCTTCAGGATTTTTGTAATAATGCTCCACAGTCAATATACCATTTAATTGATTTAATATATTACATTATATCTTTGGATGTCGGCGAACATCTCACCAGTAAAACACATATTACTGCACGAAACATCTATATAATAAAAGGCTATTAGAGAAATGTGTAATGGAGGTCGCTCCACCACTGGCTCCATGAGACATTAACAGATGGTTCACGAATCCACAGCTTAAACCCTACAACATCATTTAACTGGATGCCCTTCAGCTCCAACTCTTTGTTTCTGTAGCCAATGAACACCAAATTTAAGGCCGTGACTAGTGATGATCGAGCACTAAGGTGCTCGTATGCTCGGGTGCTCTGGCCGAGCACTCAGGGTGCTCGAGTGCTCGGCCGAGCACCTGAGCATAATTAAAGTCTATAGAAGTAAACTAGGCACCCCCCCGTTCTGCCTGGTTTACACAAGTGCCCCAAATTTAAAAAAAAAACCCACACAGACATACTTACCTTCCCTGGCAGCTCACGACCTGCTCCAGCAGGAAGACGGCGCGCAGAGTGTTAATTTTTTACCACAGTGCCACCTGCTGGACGGGAGGAGGGAGCTGCCAGGGAAAGGTTAGTAAACGGATACTAACTGACCTTGTGTGTCACACCAAACGGATCCGTCCCAATTGACTTGCATTGGGGTCATGACGGATCCGTCTAGGGGACTCGAGCTTTGCGCTCGAGTACACTCAGTGTTCGGCGGTGCACCCGGCATAGGCATGCTCGACTGAACAGCGAGTTCGGCCGAGCATGCTTGCTCATCACTAGCCGTGACCCTAAACCTTATATGTGCTCTGTAGGAGCCCCCTTCCACCAGCAGAGGTTCTGTGAAGATGAACTGTAGAGGTTTTGGACAAGACTCCACACCCACATATAGAGAAATCAAAGAGGTTCTCCCAGGTTTGAAATGTAAACCTTATTCACAGGATAGGAGATAAGTGTTTGATTGCCAAGATCGGACCCCCATGATTATGGTAACAGAGGTGTTGTGTCTCCCCCTATGAATGGAACAGCAGTTGAACATGGACAGTGTCTCTCCATCCATTCTCTGTGGACCTTCTAGAAATAGATAAGTACAGCACTCAGCTGTCATAGAGATGAATGGGGCGGCAATGCGCATGCTCGAGCGCCATAGTGTGGGGGAATAAGTTTAGGTCTTGAGACAACCCTTGGCTGTAGACAATTTCTTCCCATTTTGCAGATCCTTTCATTGGACCCGCCTCACCAGCCATTCATTATTGGTGGGCTAATTACTAGTCTTCCGTCTATGGTCGGATAATAAGCAATAATTAACCTATTTTATGACATTAGGATGTCATAAAATTATACAGAAAGCTACGGATCTGATGACTACAGATGGATTGTCTATGGTCAGCTTAAAAATTAAAAGAGTAGAATTTGTAGATTAAGCACGCCTGATCCTAGCCCAGTGACCCACTTTGTACACTGTAAGGACACTGAGGGCATTCCCAGTTCTGTGCAGGCTCAAAGCTATACAGAAGGTCATTTACTTCAGATCAGGAAGATAATTAGCCAGAAAATAAGTTATATTAATATATTGAGAGGCTTTGTCCTCAGTGGGCAGCCGTGTCCTGGTTCTCGATGATTAGGGCCAATGTATGGTACAGCTCTTTAGCCTGTAGAAGAAAGAAAAAACCAAAGCTTAGAACATTTGAGGCTGAGGTCTGCAAGTGGTGACAACCCGCACCTTGACCATAGGCCAGCTTCTAGTGGCCGTAATGTGACTTCATATTAGCGTCTCTGAAGGGGACAGTCGGACCCCTGCATTTCTACTAATTCGAGTGTGCAGAATCCTATGGTGCAGATCCCTATAATGCAGTCAGTTCAGTAGGACTGCACGGAATCCATGTTGTGGCTAATAAGGCCCAACCATATGACACCCTTAGGACTCTACTATACCTCTGTGTTTCTCCGGTAGCCAGGTCTCATTCTGTGCCATTAGGCTACTTTCACACTTTTCCAGTATTGAGATCTGGCAGAAAATCTCAATACCGGAGAAAAACGCTTCCATTTTGTCCCCATTCATTGTCAATGGGGGCAAAACTGAATGGAACGGAGTGCTCCAAAATGCATTCCGTTCCATTTGGCTGCGTTTCCATACCGGAGAGCAAACTGCAGCAAGGTGCGGTTTTTTTTCCGTCCTGGGATGCGGAGCAAAATGGATCCGGCATGACACAATGTAAGTCAATGGTACTGGATTAATTTTCTCGGACACAATAGAAAACGGATTAGTTGCCCATTGGCTTTCAATGGTGGTCATGCCAGATCCATCATTACTATTTTAAAAATAATACAACCGGATCCGTTCATAACAGATGCAGGCGGTTGTATGGGTGCGATCCTTCCCATTAAAATTAATGGGGCGGCTTGGGTGTAATTACACCTACTCACCGATACCCATGTGACGGCTAGGATGTAAACAATGAAGAGGAGGCAGCGCTGGTACGGCACGCGCCTCCTCTTCAAACAGCTGATCGGCAGGGGTGCCGGGTGTCGGACCCCCGACAATCTGATATTGATGACCCATCCTGAGGATAGGTCATCAATAAATATAACTTGGACAACCCCTTTAAGCCTTTTCCCCACTACACCCGTTTCATAAAACGTCTGTCAATCACTAGCTAGAGGGGAAGGAAAAGAAGTGAGCTTCATGGATGGTCAGATGCTTGGTCTCTATACTTGGACCAGATATTTCACCACCAGAAAACTCAAATATAAAGCAACTAATTCAGAAAAATCTCTGTGCTGTGTTGATCTTCTTATGACAGGTGACAAATCAGAGATGTTCCCTGAAAGCACACACCCTTTGGTAGAGGATCTGTAGTCTTCTTACTGGATTTTATACAGCTCAACTGTAAAATTCACTTTCTAATACAAACCCCTGACATGTCCTTAGTCATTCGTTTTATATCATGCGACTATCATTAGCCCTAGAGGTCCCTGTACTTACCTCCTGTAGCTCCATCCACAACGTGTGAGGTTGAGCAGGTGTACCGTAGTGCAGCTCCACTCCTGGAAATGTGTTGCTATCCAGAGGACGCATGGTACGCATGCTGTGCACATCTTGTAGACTGACAGTCATGCTTGGTTGCTGCGTACATGACATAAATGCATCACTAAATATTTTCATTTACATTATACAATGAGAATGAAGAATATGTATATTGTGAATGTTCATCCAGGTCATATAGTAATAAGTCAGAGCAGCAGGACTTGTATTTTTTCTTGAAGACGTTTTGCTAGTGATCCAACTGGCTTTCTGAATTGGAATGGCTTATAGAAGAAATCTCAGGCATTAAAAAGGTTTTCCGAGACAAATACTGATGACCTATCCTCTGGATACGTCATCAGTATCTGATATGGGGGTATGACACCCAGGACCCCCACCTATCAGCTGTTTGAGAAGGCACCAGCACTCCCGTGAGACTTCTCCTGACTTACCAAGCCGTACATTGTATAGCGGCTGTGCTTGGTATTGCGCTCAGTCATGTTTACTTCAGTGGGACTGAACTAGGCCTAGGCTATGTGACCGATGAACGGATGAGCACTTGGCCTAGGGAAAGCTGAGAGAAGGCTGTGGCGCTGCTGAGAGCACCCTTTCTTTCTCAAAAGCTGATCGGCAGGGGTCTCAGATACTGATAAATACTGATGACCTATCCTCTGGATAGATTAAGTTTTGGGAAAACCCCTTCAAATACTTGTGACTGGTAGTTCTGTCTTGGAGGTAAGATGTTGATTGAATTTGCACGACTGAAGCTATTAGGTGTGATTAAACTGCCTTGGGAGATGCCAGAACAGCATTGTAAGCAGTCTATTGTCTTCCACTTACAATGCTGCTCTAGCACCTCTCCCAAGGCAGTTTAATCATACCTTATAGCTTCGGTCATGCAGGTGCAATCACCTTCTTACATGCATGACTGAAACACGAGTCACCAGTATTTAATGCCGGAGATTTCTAGGTGCAAGCCATTCTAATTGAGAAAGCCAATTAGTCTTCAAGAAAAAATGCAAGTCCAGTTGTTCTGAATCATTACTACTAATATAACATGTACTTTATGTGATCTGCTGGCAAAAGCTAGAGACAGTCACCACGAGGAAGCTTAGGAGCTCTGCATACTGCTGTTTGTAATGAGCTCCCCCCTTGTGGCAGCTACAGGCAACTACAATATTATCTCATATCTATTATTATGCAGGGGATTTGGAGATTTCTAGCAGCCAGAGCTTTGTTTTCTGACAGTTCAGAATATTGGACCTGGTTAAAAAAAAAAAAAGTAAAATGATATTCATGTTCAGACTGATGGTGATTATTAGTTAATGTATCAACAACCTTTCCAATAAGTTTGTCATGATGGTCGTAAGGAAGGGGCAGCAGCGTGGTAGCAGTTAGACTACATGCACTCTGCAGTGTTATTTTTTGTGCGGATTTCTGCATCAAAAACCACAAATGTCACTTACTCTTTGCATCGCAAAGGGTGAAATCTGCAACCAAAATTCACACAAAAACTTGACACGCTGCGGTCAATTTCTGTGCCGTATAGATAAGATTTTGAAAATCTCATCTACTTACTTAGCTGGTACTGCATTTCCAGACATAATACACATCTATGCATGTGGCTTAAGGCCATGACATTTCCAATCATTCCACATTATTAATCACTTACATACATGGGGCATTATAGCGGCACAGCGTGTACATACCTGGCTGTTGTTCTGTAGTATCAGGAGCTGTTGATGGTTGGCTGCCACAAAGCAAGGGGTGAGAATGCCAGGCTCGCTGATCCTTTTTACAGGGTACACATTGTATTCAAAGAGTGGAAGTGAAGATACCGTTTCTGAAGAGATGAGAACGTATTATTAGTTAATTTTAGTTACTATTAATTATCTACTATAGGTTACTTTCCAATACAAGAGATTTAAAGGGGTTGTCCAAGTTATTTTTTGTCCTTAGTATGTTTCTAACTAGGCAAATGTAATGTTTTTTCAATGCACTTACTTTTACTTCAGTGTCCCCTTTCTCAAATTTCACTGAGGGTCACATGACCTGTGATGTCAGCTTCTCTCCCTGCTCTGCTGATGTTTCGTGCACAAGCCTCAGAGATCAGATAAGTCTGTACACAAGACATCACTGTGCAGGCCACACCCCCCTGCCGTCTGCTGTCTCTCTGGATTCTTTCAGATAAGATTTTAACTCCTTCAGCCAGCACAGACTGAGTAGCTGGAAGCAGTGAGGAGACAAATGCTGGGCACAGGAGCTGACAAGCTGAAGGAGTTATGCAGAGCATTGCACAAGAAAGGTAAGGTAAAGTTCCTGTGTATCAGCAGTGTCATTGACAAGCTGGGACTTGTAGTTCTACACATACAACAGTCTGCTGAGTTTCCCAGCAGGCAGATATGTCACCCAGGGCAGCACTTGTGTTCACTCCCTTTGCAGTGCAGGGGGAGGGGCAGAGATTGTTGTTATTGCAGGTAAACAAAGGCCAGAAGAAAACCAGGGAAATGAGGAAATCTAGATTTTTTTTGCCTAAAACTTGCTTTGCTTAGTTTAGGCCATCAATGTACAATCAGCAGTATGCCTACAGAAGAGGTGTACAATCTTTTCAGGTCCAAGGTCCATGTTTGCAGATTGTACCACTCCCAGGGCCTGCAATAAAACATAGGAGTAATCCCATTTATGGTATGTCAACAATATATGTCTTGCTCCTTTAAGTTGCATAAAATAGAACCCTGCAATTCCACTTATAAGAGTGCCAGCTACAAAGTGCTCCCTCCCCAAAACCAGTACCTGCCTGGTGGTTGGGGACCTCATAGAATGGCACAGCATGCTGCATGTGGGCCCAGAGCCACAGGTTGTACACCCTGGCCTACAAAAACAATGAGGCTGCGCCATTTGTCATGAAAGAGAGGGGCAAATGAAATAAAGATTGAGTCATTCTTTACAGGTCCTTACACCATGGATGCTAGCCTTACAGGTGGCAGGACACAAGATTTTAAAGGGGTTATCCCATGATTAATGTAGAAAATGAAAGATAGATTTATATCAAGTTGACAGCTCAAGGGGAGTGTCTTTTCTGCTGCAACTCAGGGCTCTGCCTATCACAGCTCAGGAGGCGTGTCTCAGCTCTCCCTATCACAGCTCAGGAGGCAGCTGAAGGATCAACCTGAGCATGTGCGGCCTTCTCAGTGAGCAGATCAAAGAAATAAGAAAAAAAACAAACAGCAGGTGGCACTATACAGATGCATTGTATTGAATAACTCAGTGGCTATACTAAAATTTTAATTACATGCAATTACAAAAGTATTCAGACCCAGGTGCTGGTTTGAAAACTGTAGAATATTATTCGTGGGACAACCCCTTTAAGCAACTCCTTTCCGTAAAGAATTGGATTTCATGAAGTGCTAGATACTTACCTTCTTTTGGAGCACCTTTCTCTGTTGGTGCCCTACTGAGGGCCTCTACCTCTAGACATCACCCAGAAATCCCTTACATGCCATTCTCTATGTGACTGATGATCCATTGGTTTCTAATACAAGCTGCAGTCTAATCCGTCTTTTTCAGTATCGGCTGGTGCCTCTGTACTGAAGCCGACTTTGGATTCAAGTTTTAAAATGGTTTTCAAGTGTAAAAACTGATGGCCAAAGTTATTCACCGAAGTCTTGCGAGACTTCAGAAATAACAAATTACACCTCGCCAGAGCCCATACTTTCGAATGCTGTAACAGAGACAGATCTCCTTACAGCATTCAAACGAAGTTTTGATCAAAGCGACATAGGATCTATGAGCCGAAGCTCGCTTCACTTCAACACTACCTGCTATGCTGATGTATGCATTTATTCAAAGGGAGCCCCGTCAGCATTTTTCACCATGCTAAACTGCTGACAGCACTAGGTGGGGGCTGGGAAGATCTGTTCGAACACACCATTTGTGAAGCTTTTATTATCAGGAGTAGTGTGAATATGTTTTATTCTTTCAGATTCTGCTGCTGGAAGTGCCCAGGGCAGATTTAGGGAGAGTTCACATCACCATTATTTTTCTGGTTTTCTCATCCATCGCAAGAACAGAAAAATAAAGTAAAAAAAAGGATCTTATGCATCAGTTATGCACATTTTGCATCTGTTTGAGATCCATTTTTTAAGATGAAAAAAAGTCCTGCATGCAGGACCTTTTTTCCATCCCAAAAAACGAATCTTGGATGGAAATCGCTTAAATGGATGCAAAATGTGCATAACTGATGCACAGAATCCTTTTTTTTTCCTTTATTTTTCTGTTCTTCCAACGGATCAGAAGAACAGAAGATAAAACAGTGATGTGAACCCGGCCTTAAGTGTGCTGTGCACGTAGCTGATTAACAGCCCCTCTCCTCTGAGTAACAGCTGTAGTGGTCTACTGTTTGGATGATACAGCCGTCACCCACAGCAGAGGAGATGGTCTGTGAAGCAGCTCAGTGAAGCCCCGCCTCCAGTGCACTTGCTGGAGAACTTCATATTCACACTGCTCCTGATAAAACCTAGACAAAAGGTGTGTTTGTACTGCTTTCCCCAGCCTCTACCTAGTGCTGTCAGCAGTTTAGCATGGACAGAACTGCTGACTGATTAGCTCATCATAAATCTGCATAGAATAGTCTTAGTTGTGGTTTGTTCTTTCTTTTTATGACCATATTACTGTTATGATTAATTTGGGAAGGCTGATATAACTGAGCAACCGATATGTAAACTCGTGCAGAGCATCCTTACCTAAAAACTGCACCTTGGCCTGTTGGACATTGAGACTCTCCAAAGTCCTCAGCTCCTGTAGGAGAACCTGCTGCACGGCCTGTAGATTCAGACGATTCTGCACTGAGGAAGGAATGTATCCCAGGAGCTCTTGTCTGTAGAGGAGAACATAAGACTTAGGGCTCATGCACACGACAAAACGGATAAACTGTCCATTTTTAACAGACTTTTTTTCACTGATGCCTTTCTGAGAAACGGACATTAAAAACACACTCATTCAATTGTTTGGGGGCAGTCGGTCAGTGAAAAACGGACAAAAACATCCGTTATTCACTGGCCGTCAAAAAAACTGCTGTGTGAAAAACCCCATAGACTACCATTGGTCCTAAAACAGACGTGTGATGGCCATTAAAAAAACGTCCATCACATGTCCATTTTTCACACAAACATATTTTTTGTCTGTTCCATTTTTCTGCAGCCCGTATCCGGAACCATTCATTTCAATAGTGCCACAAAAAAACAAACATGTCCTTCTGTCCGTTCTGCAAAAAAATAGAACATATTCTATTCTTGTCCGTTTTGCGGACAAGGACAGGCATTGTTACAATGGATCCGCAAAAAAACGGATGCAACACGGATGTCATCCGTGTTTTGAGGACTGCAAAAATACATACAGAAGTGTGCATGAGCCCTAAAGCTGTGGATTTTTGTTTCCAGGGTCAGATAGATTTTTTTTTTCCAAAAAAATGTTCTCATTTAGGCCTCATGCACACGACCGTATGCATTTTGCGGTCCACAAAAAACGGATCCTCAAAAAATACGGAATGTAATGCGGACAATTATGGGATGTTCTATTTTTTGACGGAACAGAAATACAGACTTATGGAAACGGAATGCACACGAAGTGAGTTCCGTTTTTTTGCGCACCCATTGAAATGAATGTTTCCATATATGATCCGCAAAAAAAGCGGAACGGACAAGGAAAGACAATACGTTCATGTGCATGAGGCCTTAAGATGGATTTAGTGGGCACATATGAACATGGAGAAGAGCATCATGAAGTCATTGAGAATATAATCATGCAGTACGAAGCATGACCCATGTCATTCACAAATCACGTTTCTGACATACTAAGACGTCGGGGTAATGTGTGGTCTGGGGCAGAAAGAGCAAGAACGCAACAATACAACCCGAGTCCTAGACACTACCATGTCCTAATAATGATACCGCATGGAATTACTCACTTGTCTGGTGGCGTGACCATTCCCTTTATCCGATGCAGAGTAGCAGCCACTTTCCCTGTGTACATCTCCAGCTTATCCGGTGGGCTCAGTAACAAGGCATTTCCTTGCATGTAGTAATGACGTACCTAAAAGGCAATATATGTATACAGTGGCACGACTAGAAATGACCAGGCCCCACAGCAAATTTTTAAATGGGGCCACCCAGCAATTTGTTTGCAACCCCTTCCTCCTGTGCAAATCCCACTCCTGTGGCTAGTCAAGCTGGCTCTCTCAGATGAGGCCCGGCAGCCGCTCTGCCCGTTTTCTACAGTGTCACTGCATATAATGTCATTTTATAATCCTGTAGATGGGGCCCTGACAATAAAATCTTTTATTCTTCTTCCTGGGTGGGCACCTTCTGAGTTCGGGACCCAAATCAGCCGCTTCACTTGCTTCCATTATAGCTACTCCCCTGCATGTATATCATAGACCTTGTGAAGGATCACTGTGAAGGCGTGTAATTCATATAAGGGTAGCGCACAACCAGGGGCACAGCTAAAGGCTCATGGGCCTGGTGCAAGAGTTCAGCTTGGGCTCCCCTTCCTTCAGTGCTTTGTGGCCAGGGGCAGGGGAGCACATAGCCTTCATGCTGCCTGAGAAAAAAACAGCACCCCCCCATTCATGCCAAATTCTTGACCTAAACCCTTCCCTCCAACCAGAGGTGTAACTTGACCAGCATGTACTTTCTATAATACTGGTGTCTTCTTATGTGGCACAAGGGTCTTGGGGGCCCTCAGGCTTCAGGACCCGATAGTGACTGCTACATCTGCACCCCTTATAGCTACGCCCCTGAGAAGAACCTCTATGAACCATCAGGAACGTGTTTATTGTATGGCGGAATCCCTTGTGTGATATAGTACCTGGTTGTAATGTATTTGCACATACAGTTCACTACGCCCCCTCAAAGGGGCTTTCCATGTGACTCTTCTGAACTCAAGGTTCACGGAGTTGTCTTGGAGAAGAAAGTCGTGGATGTAGTCTCCAGCACGCATGGGCCGCACAACATCCCCTGTAACAAGAAAAAACAGTTAGTCATTCACGTTCCACCATTAACTTCCATTTCTTTGGTCTTAGCCTTCCCTTAGCCTTTCTGTCATTTAGACAGAAACGTGTCACGTCGGGAGTATTAGGGACTACAAATAGGGAATTGTCCGATATAGGGACAGGTATGCGGACAGGGCCGCCCCTTTCGGGGCGGTGCTCTATATAGATAGGTAGGGCATTGTAGGTGTCCCCTTGCCTTATTTTGGGGTGTTCGTAGGGATAGAAGTCTTCCCATACCTGTCTACATTGCTATTAAACAGACACCAGGACCCCTACAGAATCAATAGGTTCCTCTTTTCAAAACTGGACGCATCACAAAGGTAATCATCTACAGGATCTGGTAAGGTCCTTCAGTTTATCATTACTGTCACCTGCTAATTTTGATGAATGAGTCCTTATCGAATAAGAAAATAGCCTCCAGTTTTCGTTTTTGTCTTGTTTTTGTTACTATTTTGGTGTGTTGCGCATTTTATCATATACCTAGTAAAAGTTAAGTGTTACACATGCCCCCTCACCCTAGCGGCTATTTTTACAATTTTGTAACTTCTACCCTAAAAAAAAAAAAAACTCTCCTGACTCGATATAGCATTTTTTATGCATTGAGGCGTTCTTCTATTATTTATGCTAGAAAGAAGGGAATGCAAATGAGCTCTTAACAAGCACTGCCTCTAATGCCACCAGATTTAAGGCAGCTATCCTGTAAGTCAGTGTTCAGCTCTTTAAATAAGCCAGGGTCTCATCTGCAGACAGCTGTTTTGGGGTGATTGCCCCTCATCAGTGCAGAGAGTACTGGCTTAACTGGGTAGGACGCCTGTCAGGGTTTGGGGGTACTATCTCTCCTTGGGGAGTGAGCGCCTTAATCGGCGTGAGGAGACTTATAGGCTATTCATGCTCCTCTGGAATTCTGGGAGGAAGGGATGCAAATGAGCTCTTAAACTCTGCTATGCTGGAAATACATGAATGGATTGACAACTGGGCGTTCTCATGACACCTGTCAAAAAGGGTGTGTCACTATGGTCTGACAGTGTCAGATTGTGTAGGGCCACACCCTATTGACAAACACCCAGTTCATTTGATTCATTTATATGTTTCCAGGAGAAATAACAAAGGAACAGCGCAGTGGTAAGTACTAAGAGAAAATTGCAAAACAGACAAGTCAGGAGAGCCGACCATTTTTCTTTAGGTGTTCCTTTTGTGCATCTGCAAATAACTAGATATTACCTTTATTTTTGTTGGCAAATACAGCAAATTCTTCCACTTCACTTGTTTCTGTGACCAATATCTGCTCGCAGATTTCTGGTACAAGGTCAGCTGCAACCTAGATGCAAGGGAAGAGAAAGCCAATCTGATTGTAGGCTGTGTGCTGTGTAATTGCTCATGCACACAAACATATTTGTTTTCCGTATCCATTCCATTTTTTGTAGCCCGTATGTGGAACTATTCACTTCAATGAGTCCGCCAAAAAACCGGAAATGACTCAGTGTGCATTCTATTTCCGTATGTCCGCATGGCTGTTCTGCCAAAAAGATAGAACATGACGTATTCTTGTCCGTTTTACAGACAAGGATAGGCATTGATCCGCAAAAAAATGGAGCAAATTCACCAGAACTTCTTCTGCGACTGATTCTTTTTAAAGAGGTATTCCCATCGCACAGAGAGATGGCATATTGCAAAAGGTCTGGAAAATCTCCCTATATATCAACTGATGTTAAAGTGTAACTGCCATTTCACTACCCAAAATGAAATTCCTAACATACGTGATGCTGCAGGGCAGATATTCATGAAGCTGTATTTTTCAATTACTTTTACCTTTCTGATGTCTGTATTCAGCCCTTAGCAACCCTATTTCTCTGTGCCTCTATTTCAGCATCCTCCTAAGATGGCCTCTGCTGCTCTTCCTGTGGTGATCTTTGCCCTGTCCTTGAGACCATCATGTATTTCCCTCACTTCCCATAAGCCTTTGCTCTCCTCACATGAACTAGCAGGACCAATCATTATGCAGATAACCTCCCCCACTACCCCAGAGCAGTGTGTATCCTCTCACATACAGGTAACCAGAGACAGACAAGACCAATCAGAATGCAGATAACCTTCCCCACTACCCCAGAGCAGTGTGTATCCTCTCATATACAGCTAACCAGAGACAAGCACTGCTTTACATGAAATCAGTAAGCGTTTGTTTTAGCCTCTTAATAGTCACTTGTCCCTCGTTCGCTTCCACACTGACAGGGAGGGGGAGGGCTGCTTTAGCTGCTCATATCTCTGGTTTGGTACCAGCTAGAAATGAGTATTGTCTGAAAGCTGACATTCCAAGCTTTCAGACAATACCAGAATTACATAAATCTTTTCAGTACAGGGTGAGATATCACTCATAGAAATCGGAATGCTGTGAATTAAGCTGAAAGTGAAAGTATAAACAGATTTTACAATTATTTCCGACTCGATTTATAACAGTGATTCCTCCTCTGTTGCTTGGACTAGAGTTGTCATTCTTGTCTGGAGTTGTTTGAAAGCCTGGAGTGTCATCTTTCAAACAAGCCAAGTTGCATGTTTCTAGCTCCATTCAGGAGATATCAGCCTGTAAAGCAGCCCTTCCCCCTCCACTTTCTTCCTTAGCCCAGCTCCAGGCACTCACGGCTGAGCTCCTTCCCCTACTGATGATCCTTCTTTTGTTTAGAGACGACCTGCACATGACAACACTCTGAGAAGAGAGCTGCTGAATAACAAAGCAGCATGCATTTGTAGGAGTTATTAGCAGGTAAAACTGAAAATGATTACATTTTAAAGCACAAAAGCACATATACAGTAAGGTGTACTATTCCACTAGGGAACAGAAAAAAAGACGGCAGTTACACTTTAATATATGCCATGTAGGCCTGTAGGAAAGCTATGAGTTCCCCTGGTTGGAGCTGTAATGGCAGCCACATTTCTGTCACACAACTTTTCCAGTAACAAATGTAAATAAGGAACAACTGGTCTTTATAGGATTTACGTGTTAAAGGGGAGCTGTCCCCTCTCCTGACATGTCTGGTTTTGTAACTACTTGCATCCCCCATGTAATTACAATTCGGGAAATTGCAAACTGCTAACTATTCATTCATAACTTCTAGCAGTAATAATACAGGAATGACACAACAGAGAGTCATACGAATAGATGCTCCAAAATTGTTATTACATGGGAATGCAAGTAGTTACTAGAAGGGACAGGTCCTCTTTAAAGCATACCTGTTTCACTTGCACGGCTAGATGCATTTCTCTGACAAGCAGGGGGTGTCTCCCTTCTATATAATCTGTCAGCACTTGCAGTGGCTTCATTTCCCTTACTTCCCACTATGTTTGTTTTCTTTTAGGGTGCTCAGAAAGCTGATAAGGAGGGAGATATCAGACGTACAGACACATAGGAGCTTCTCTACTCTTTAGAAGCAGTGTAGAAGCAGTTTTTTTTGTTTTGTTTTTTAAATCAGGCTCAGGATCTCAGCTAGCTCTGACACGCCCCCACTTCCGTGAACCGTCTTCTGTGTCTCTGTAACTAGAGACAATCTAGCCCAACAGGCAGTGGACTTCAAATTAGGTGGAAGTGAGCCATGACTTTACAGCTTTTTCAGGTGGATGCAGGCAAATGTTTTTAAAAGACGTGATTAAGAAATTTGCCAATTACACCATTCTTTAATAAATTAAATTGTGTAAAAGTACAGTGACTTTGTAAGTTATTCAAGTTATACCATGATATGTGATTGTAGGCGGACTCTGTGAGTTATAACATATCCATCTGCAGGAATTACGTATGAAGTGTTAAAGAGGACCTTTCACCTCTCCTGACATGCCTGTTTTAATAGCTTCATGAATTTCCCATGTAATAACGATTCTGGAGCATCTATTCTTATGTCTCTATGTTGTGCCATTCCTTTAATATTTCTACTAGAAGTTATTAATGAATTGCTAGCAGTCTGCAGTAAGGGTACAGAGGGGAGGTAACCAGTTGGGGGTGTGTACCTGCACAGACTGAAAATGGCAGCACTGATTGGATAGTCATTCTGTGCAGGTACACACCCCCAACTGGTTACCTCCCCTCTGTCCCCTTACTGCAGACTGCTAGCAATTAATTAATAACTTCCAGGAATTTATAACTTCCAAGAATAGATGCTCCAGAATTGTTATTACATGGGGGATGCATGAAGCTATTAAAACAGGCATGTCAGGAGAGGGGACAGGTCCTCTTTAAGGGAACCTGTCAGCTCTGAAACACCCTCCAAACTACAGTAAGTAGTGTATAGTGTAAGTGACGTCAAGTCCGGTTATGTAATTTTTATCTTCATATTCGTATTCATATTCGCTTGCATTCTGACACTGCGCTCTGACAAACCAGCAGTAAAATGCACTCAGTGGACTCCAGTGCTCACTCACATAATGGAGAGGACTCAAAGAAGAGTCCTCTCAATGCATTTTACTGCTAGTTTGTGGGATCACAGCGTCAGAATGGAAGTGAGTATGAAGATAAAACTTACATATTCGGATTCAGCATCACTTACACTATACAACACTTACTCTCTAGTTCAGGGGGTGTTTTGGAGCTGACAGGTTCCCTTTAAGGACAGTGACTACAATAAAAAAGTATTAAAGAAAATAGAAAAGCAGCACAAACGTCCCTCAGACCTGTCCATCAGAAATGCAGCAGCCTGTCCCGCCGATGGATCCACATCATGTGTTCAGCAAAGTTCCAGAAAAGACATATCCCAGACCTCCCAAGTGTCCCTCTTCTGGACCCAAGTCCCACTGTCCCTCTTTTCAACTTAAATGTCCCTCTTTTTGATCTGAGGTATAGATTTGCATTGTTACATTTACAATATTGATTTTAAAAAGTGTTTGGTTCCTATCTGCATATTTGACCCCACATTGTATATTATTTCATTATTTGATTCAATTTGTATTTTAGAAATTTCTATATTCATATACCGTATTTTTCGCTTTATAAGACGCACTTTTTTTCCCCCAAAAGTAGGGGGAAAATTGCAGTGCGTCTTATAAAACGAATACAAGTGAGCGCTTCCATTATGGAAGCGCTCACTTGTATGTTTTAGCTGCCGGGGGGCTGGGACCCCCCCACCAGACCTCAGATCAGCCCAGCGTGCCCCATAACAATAAAATAAAAAACTTCACTTACCTGTCCTGCCGCCGCTCCGCTCCGGTGCTTCTTAGGCTTCCCGGCCCGGCGCTGCACTGTCCTGAACGCGTACAGCGTCAGGACGTAGTGCGCGCACTATGACCTGACGCTGCACGCAGTCAGGTGACAGTGCAGCGCCGGGTCGGGAAGCCTAAGAAGCACCGGAGCGGAGCCGCGGCAGGACAGGTAAGTGAAGTTTTTTTTTTATTGTTATGGGGCACGCTGGGCTGATCTGAGGTCTGATGGGGCCACAGAGTGGTCTAATGGGGGCACTATGAGCTGGTCTGAGGTCTGATGGGGCCACAGAGTGGTCTAATGGGGGCACTATGAGCTGGTCTGAGGTCTGATGGGGCCACAGAGTGGTCTAATGGGGGCACTATGAGCTGGTCTGAGGTCTGATGGGGCCACAGAGTGGTCTAATGGGGGCACTATGAAGCTGGTCTGAGGTCTGATGGGGCCACAGAGTGGTCTAATGGGGGCACTATGAGCTGGTCTGAGGTCTGATGGGCCACAGAGTGGTCTAATGGGGGCACTATGAGCTGGTCTGAGGTCTGATGGGGGCACAGAGTGGTCTAATGGGGGCACTATGAGCTGGTCTGAGGTCTGATGGGGCCACAGAGTGGTCTAATGGGGCACTATGAGCTGGTCTGAGGTCTGATGGGGCCACAGAGTGGTCTAATGGGGGCACTATGAGCTGGTCTGAGGTCTGATGGTGGCACAGAGTGGTCTCATGGGGGCACTGTGGGCTGGTCTGAGGTCTGATGGGGGCAGAGTTGGCTGATCTGAGGTCTGATGGCACAGTGGGCTGCTCTGAGGTCTGATGGGGGCACAATGGGCTGATGTGAGGTCTGATGGGGGCACAATGGGCTGATGTGAGGTCTGATGGGGGCACACTGGGCTGATCTGAGGTCTCATAGGGGCACTGTGGGCTGTTCTGAGGTCTGATGGGGGCACAATGGGCTGTTCTGAGCTCTGATGGGGGCCTGATGTGATGTCCTGAAATTTATGGGGGGTCAGATATGAGGTCTGATGAAAAATATTTTTTTCTCATTTTCCTACTCTAAAATCTGGGGTGCGTCTTATCTTCGGGTGCGTCTTATAAAGCGAAAAATACGGTAATTTTTGCACTATTTTGTCTTGTGTCCAACTTTTTGTCCAACAAGTTGGGAGGTATGACATATCCTTCATTGGTTTCTTTTCAGAAATAGATGCAAAAAATTTACAAAAAGTGCAAAAGTACAAAAGGCTTGCTTGAGAAAGACTATGTATTAGTCGAAACGTGCACCTTTTGTAAATTTTTTGGATCTATTTAATAAAATGAGACGTCGGATGTCTTTTCTGGAACTATACTAATAAGTAATCATTGAGCCTCTCAATACTCACTGTAAAGGTCTTGACTTTTGTTGTATATTCTACTCCCCCGGGTAAATTGATGACCAGTCTTCGAGATACTAGTCCATTCTGTAAGAAGAATGTCAGAATAGAACAATGTTCTGCACAGGACAACACTATTATTGGCCCACCAGCATCCAATAAATGGTAGTTACCAGGAGTGCTTCCAGTTCCTTGCGCGGCGGCAGATGCTTGCGCCCATGGTACAGTAGCGTGTGACGAAGGTGTTCCTGACAGTTCCGAGAAATCTCTGTATACGCACATATAGAGATTGGAAATGACATATATGAAGATAATACACATACAATCAAAACTTCTTCATCTACAAGAACCGTAGAGATCACGCCTAGGCCTGTGCTCACATTGTCCCTAGAAAACTTCACAATTTCTCGCTCTCAGGTATACTCAAGTTCACAGAAAGTCAAGATACAGATACAGATGTGGCAATCACACCCAGGTCTCAAAAAGTCCCTCTGCTCCATTTGAGGGGACCAGTATTGTGAATGATATGGGAAGTATGGGGAGGAAGGGGCGGTTGGGGCGCTACAAGTTACACCTCAATGTTAAAGGGGCTAAGTCTCTGTTACAAAAATGCTCCAGTTGTAAGAAATTCTCTTTTACTTCATTATAATGGCAACCTCTGGTGTTTGATCTGTATGGTAATTTCAGTGTCCACCTACTGAGGTGATCGCATGTGCTCAGTTCCATCAGCAGTCACATCTACTAAACTTTTTTACAATTTTCTTTTTAACTGTTCTAATTAGCCCCAAAATCATTTTTGTAATATACTTTATTAATTATGCCTTTTTCCATCTTAAAAAAAAGACCCAAAGTCCTGGATTGTGCCGCTTCTAAATCTTGTACGGATTTCTGGATGCCGCGGAGAACACTGCACAGGACAGAGCACAGATCTCTACTCCTGTCCGCTCAGTTAAATCATGGCAGAGCACATCGGTATAGGCTAATGAAGTCTACTGAGCTAGCTTATAATGGATGCATCCTGCATTTAAAAAAAAGCACAGCGCAGGATATGGCATACCTACCTTGATAAGGACCAACGGCATCTTGCAGATACTTGGTAACACATGGCAGCAATGTGGGGCTAGGTAGGAAGTATCCAGTAAGAAGGCTCAAGAGCGTCCAGCCTTGGTTACAGCTTTCACTACATGGGTACAGAGAAGTAGCAGTAGTGAAGGGTTTGGTGATCTGTCATCTTCTTATTTCAGCTTTTTTTCCATATTTTTTGTTTCTATGGTAATTGGTTTGTGAATGATACTTGCTATTAAATGTCTGATAATTGTGACCAAAAATAGGCAGAAACTGCGGAGGACATGGTTTCAGATTAAGGGTCCATTCACACGTCAGTATATTGTAATCCGTATTGGACCCATAATACGGACCCATTCATTTCAATGGCCTTGCAAAAAATGCGGACAGCAATCATTGTTCCGCTCCATTATGCAGATACGCAAAAAAATAGAGCTTGTCCTACTATTGTCTGCAAAATATGGTCCGTGGTCCCATTGTAGTCAATGGGTCTGCAGAAATGCAGATGACATGCGTAATGAATCAATATGACATCCGCATGTCATACAAAATTTGATTTTAGTACCCTAGCAACATACAGTATATTCCTCCTTCTGTTTTTTTTTTTTTTGTGGAAAAACGTTACGGATGCGGATGTACAATTTATAAAAACTGAAGTTTTTTGTGGAAACACGGATCTCCAAAAAACGGAACGAAAACCTGGAAAACAAAAATACTGACGTGTGAATGGACCCTTATCATGTTACCTATGGAATTGGCTTCATGTGCTGCACGCAACCACTGAGGACAGTGATTGGCTGCGGCGGTCACGTGCCATATCCAGACGCATCACGTTTGTTAACAGTGGCAGGAGGACCGGAGCAGAGAACACTGGAGAAAGGGGTCAATATAAGATCATTTTTTGGGCTACTGAAGGGTTTATCTGGGATTTATAACTATTTTAGACAACCCCTTTAGTGATGCATTGAGTAGTTTGAGATATTTTGTTCTACTTTTTTTTCTACTTTTATTATATTCAGGTTTGAGTTGACATATGAAAAATTCCTTAAAAGTTACTTCATTTTTAAGGAGATTATCTAAACACTTTGCTTTAGTTAGTGTGTACTTACTTACATCTTGCCCTATTGTCATCCACAGCTGTGCAGTATTTATGAACAATGTGTGCTATATGTATGGGAGTCATTTGCACTATATGCTACATATATACACTGGATACAGCGCTATTTAACTGGGAGCTGTATGTAGTGTTTATATAGATGTTATAGTCACTATTTATCTGGATGCTATATACACTATCTGGACTCCACACTATTGAACTGTATGTGGTATGTATATACATAGATGTTATAGCCATTCTTTATCCAGACACTATATACACTATCCAGATTACTATATATATTTATGGGGGTTCTGATATGAGGATCTGATGAAAAATATTTTTTCCTTATTTTCCTACTCTAAAATCTGGGGTGCGTCTTATAAAGCGAAAAATACGGTACATTATCTGAATTCTACACTATTTAGCTGGGAGCTGTATGTAGTATTTATATGGATGTTATAGACATTGTTTATCTGGATGCTATATACACTATTCTACTGTATGTAGTATTTATATTATAGTCACAATTTAGGTGTTATAGTCACAATTTAACTTTATGAAGTATGTATATAGATGTTATAGCCATTTTTTATCCAGATGCTATATACACTATCCAGATTACTACTGTATATACCTTATCTGAATTCTACACTATTTAGCTGGGAGCTGTATGTAGTATTTATATGGATGTTATAGCCACTATTTATCTGGATGCTATATATACATTATCTGGACGCTACACTATATAATGGGAGTTGTATGTAGTATTTATATAGATGTTATAGCCACTATTTATCTGGATGCTATATATACATTATCTGGACGCTACACTATATAATGGGAGTTGTATGTAGTATTTATATAGATGTTATAGCCACTATTTATCTGGATACTATATATACATTATCTGGACTCTACACTATATAACTGGGGGCTGTATGTAGCATTTATATAGATGTTATAGCCACTATTTATCTGGATACTATATATACATTATCTGGACTCTACACTATATAACTGGGGGCTGTATGTAGCATTTATATAGATGTTATAGTCACTATTTATCTGGATACTATATACAGTACGTTATCTGGATTACTTTATATACATTATCTGGACTCTACACATTATATCTGGGAGCTGTATGTAGTATTTCTATGGATGTTATAGCCACTATTTATCTGGATGCTATATACATTATCTGGACTCTACACTATATAATGGGAGTTGTATGTAGAATTTATATAGATGTTATAGCCACTATTTATGTGGATGCTATATACATTATCTGGACTCTACACTATATAACTGGGGGCTGTATGTAGCATTTATATAGATGTTATAGTCACTATTCATCTGGATACTATATATACATTATCTGGACTCTACATTTATATAATGGGGGCTGTATGTAGCATTTATATAGATGTTATAGTCACTATTTATCTGGATACTATATACAGTACGTTATCTGGATTACTTTATATTCATTATCTGGACTCTACACATTATATCTGGGAGCTGTATATAGTAGTTATATAGATGTTATAGTCACTATTTATCTGGATACTATATACACTATGCTCTCTGGATTACTCATATATACATTATCTTACATTAAAAAAAAAAAAAAAGAACCGGCTTTTAGTTTGGGGCAACAGCTTTACGTAGTTAAACTTATAAATTATTGCACAATTTTCAGTGAGCTCCCCCTAGGGGTGGTTACAAGCAGCCGTACGTTTATAATTTAGCAAGGTTTTTTCCATCCACAGGATATGCTGTGAATGTCTAAGGCCTCTTTCACACGAGCGTCGCGGATTTGGTCCGGATGCGTTCAGGGTGCGTTCCGGGAAAAACGTGCGATTTGTCCTGCGATAGTTGTAATATTTGTGTGCGATTGCGTTCAGTTTTTGCGCGGATGGCATGCGGGTGGCATGCGTTTTTCACGCAGCCCCATTGACTTCTATTGAGGAAGGGCTGCGTGAAGAACGCAGAATATAGAACATGCTGCGATTTTAACGTGACGCGAAAATGCTGCTTGAAAAAAACGCTCATGTGAAAAAGCCAATAGAAATGAATGGGTCAGGATTTAGTGCGGGTGCTATGCGTTCACGTCACGCACGGCACCCACACGGAAATCACGCCCGTGTGAAAGGGGCCTAATAAATGCGTGCTCCACTTCAGGGACCCACAGCTATTTGCAGAACTGAGGTCCCCTGACCCTGGTCTGCTGTTAATGGAAAGGTGGCTGCGCATCTATCCATTCATATCTATGGGAGTTCCAAAAACAGAGCATGTTCAGGCCACCTCACTGGAGATCAGTGCAGGTCCCAGAGGTGGGACTTGCATTTATCACACATTTATGGCATATCCTTCAGATAAATGTCCAACATGGAACTTCATGACTGTGTGAAGGAAAGAAGGAGATCTGGAACAGTTGTGATCAGCAGATTTGGGTTACTCACTGTTTAGGGTTCTCTGTAATCTGCTTCAGAATTTGGCAGTAAACCTCATCTCTCAGAAGAGGTTTTTCTCTGCAGAGCTGTTGGGAAATACATGATTAATATTTCATCTACTTCTTTAGGTCTCTCAAACCCTCCATATTGTCCCTTCCTTACCACCAGTATCTCGTAAATACACTTCACGTCATCCGGCTCCCTGTACTGCTGGTCCCTCATGAATCTCATCAGAGCTGGATAAGAAAACATATAAAGGACATATTATTCTATTACATTACACAGATCTAGAGGTGTATGTGTCTGACATGAACTGCTTTCACATAACCTTCTACTTCAGTCATGTTCTAGTCATAGTTGACAACGCTGCTGAATGTGCTAGGATTGTCTTGAATTTTCAGACACAATCTTGGCAATTTAGTCTTGTCCCCAACCTATAATGGGTAGGACTTATGTAATCCCCACCCAGAAGTGGGCGTTCAAGGGTGTTTTTGGGCTGAGCCTGCGGCAAAGCTTAATTGTTGGTAAGTATGTAAAGTCCATGCAGTCAGATACGTACTCATGAAGTTATTAGTCGCCAGCTCGTTCAGTTCTTTATCGGTGTAAAATATCAAAGATTCCTGAATTGGAACCTAAAAAAGAAATACAGTTGTAAAACTGGATTAAATTTGGATTATAAGGTTGTAATGTTGGGTAATAAAGCAAGCTATGGAGTTAAACTGGGAGAAGTATGGCACAGGTAGTAGTATCAGTCTAGAGCAGGGGTGCACCACCAATGAGGCCAGTTGAGGCGATCACCTCAGGCAGCACCAGGTAGGGGCAAGAGGGGGGCAGCAGAAAGGCCATGGGATGAAGGGAAGGGGTTAGGTTAAGAAATTTGTATGGGGGGGGGGCATTTCAGTTTTCACCTCAGGCAGCAGAAAGGCTAGGTGCACCCCTGGTCTAGAGAGGGTCCTGCATGCACAAAGCCTGCGTGTGTGATTAAGATGGCGCTGTGTGTGGTGATTATTTATATGGTGCCCAGAACGATGGGTGTAGTAGGAGTAAGGACCATAATAATGTAAGATGAATGTGATAAGATGGTCATTTGCCAAGGAGGACAGGGCTCAAATGCATTTAGTTTGTGAGCTTAATGAAGGTAAAGGTGGTCCTACACTTTAGTTCTCTGAAAGTTATTATTCCCAACTCCCTTCATACAAATGTACAATGCTTGGATGGGCATATATATGTTCTTAATGGACAGATGTCAAAAACTTCTGGTGGCGACATCTCCCTTGAGAACAAACGATTATGTTCTCAACCAACATGCTCTATCCTTCTTTCTTACAACCTGCCATCGAGGACAGCCAGGACACTCCCATACATACTTTCTTCTAATGTGTATGGACACATTCATTTGAAGAGGAAGGTGAAGGGTTTTGGAGATGCACTTAAAAAAGAAGTGATGATGATAATAATGTGTGGTGATAACTATGGGAGCTAGACGAGGATTTTTTTGGGAGGACAGTGGCGTAGATGAAGGAAACACCTTAAGGTGTCCATATACATTGGTCTACAGTTGATTAAAATGGAAAATGTCGACCAAAATGATCTGCCGGTGAAATTTAAAAAAGAAATGGCCGAAAACAGACCATCATCATCTAAAAAGAAATTTGTCACTTTTGAAATCGTTGTCCGATATTGTTGGATGAAAGATCTTTCACTGAAAGAATGTTTCTAGAAATATCTTTTGTCCATTGCCCAATTCATTGAACATATATGGCCAGATTGAAGAGCTAAAATGGTCAATATGGACTAAAATGTGTATGGCCGTGTGTTATAAATGACCATTCACCATGTTACAAAATGGATGTGAATCCGCTGTGTCACTTGAACAGATCTGGCTTGGGGCCACACCTAAGGACGTTATCTAAGTGCCTCCTGTGGTCTTCACTAGAGATGAGCGAATGTGCTCGTAACGAGCACTGTAGCGCTCGGCTCCCCTGCGCTCGCATGGGCGCAGGCATCCGCTTCCGTCCTCCTCATGGAAGTGGATGCCTGCTCCCATGCGAGCGCAGGGGAGCCGAGCGCTACAGTGCTCGTTACGAGCATGTTCGCTCATCTCTAGTCTTCACCTATTAACCCCTATACAAAGATCTGGACTCTGCTGCAGAGAAACCACCAGGCCGCTACCGCATGGAGTAGTCTCTCTTCAGGTGACTGCTGACCTTTGGGCGTCAAGAGACACCATTGTGGAGTACATGCAAAACTGTAGTCAGAGACAGGCTAAAGTCAAGGCAGGCAGAGTACAAGCAATACAATAAACAGTCCAGGGTCAGGGCAGTCAGCTCAGAGTCACAACGGAAAACATGCAGGAGTCAGGTCAGGCAGCAAAGGATTACATCTGGGAAATCGGCGGAAGTCAGTACATGGCAAATGAACATAGAAACAGAAAATGTTTTCAGGACATCCAAAGGGGAAGGTGCCTAATGTACCCTAGGGTAGCCAGGCTGGTGACAAATAGGGTGTGTGCGCACTGGTTCTTCAAGAGCTGGAGACAATGTGCGCTTGTGTCCTATGGGCAGAGAGAGGCCTAACTGGCAAGAAGGAAGATGCATCCTGCATGGAAGGACAGAGGTACTCTGGCGGCTGAGCCCAGGAGAGGGAGGCCGACGGCATCAGATTGTTTTAACAAATTCTGTTCAACCATCAACCAACTTCTGTCTAATGTGTAGGACCACCCTTAGGTTGTTTAAGAAGGGCAGGTTGTTGGTGCTATTTGGACAACTCCTGGGTGTATTTATGGGAAGCATTACGGGTAAGACAGTAAAGTATGTTGGAGGGAAACTGAAGGGGAGGATAGTGGGTTGAGGATAACAATAATATGTCAGCAGACAATAGGGGGATTTATGCCAGTCTATGATAAATATCCCCCAATGTGTGTGTGGATGTTGTGTAGGAAGACTGGAGGTTAGAGAGAAAATGGAGTCAGATATCTGGATAGGTCAAGGATTTCAAACCCCCAACTGAAAGATACATGTTTTTCTTTGAATAAACCCTTATACCTTAATGTTGGTGTACTACTACAATATATAGTAGGTGTTGAAGGTGGAATATGAAGAAGGTATAACACAGAGTATCAAGGTTTGGAAGTGACCATGTTAGAACTATAAAGGGGTTAATGACATGGTGAGGAACAGTATGGTATGCAGAGTCAGCGTCAAACTAAAGTTCCCTTAGGCCCACCAAAGGAAATCATTCTGAGGGCCCACCCCCTGTGTATATAGGATCTTAAGGGCCCTGTTTTATTAGGGATCCATTACAGTCAGAGCTTGGGCCCACCGGAGGATGTTCTGGTACTCTGGTGGGCCAGTCTGACCCTGTGCAGAGTGAAGAGTGAGAGTTGTAGGGAACACACCGTGATACTTGACCTTGGTTGAAAGCTTTTAGCACTGTAGCAATGTCTTACCTTTGTGTGTTGCACCAACTCAACCGCCTTCCTCCCTTCTGCAGCCATTCCTTTCCAGCCGAGCCTACAGCAGCAACACATTGATAGAGTATTGTAAGGGTACATTCACACACAATGAAAAAATTCAGTGGGAGGTCTGCAATGCATCAGTGCCAACATTTACATGAATTACATTGCGGATTTGCCGAAAATATCACCATCTGCAAGCTGAGTGCAAATTACTTACATGCTGCGGGCTTCCCGAAAATATTTCAGTGCAAACTCAATCATAGTGTAATGTGTGGCTTCCACGGGGGGAGGTGAAGGGCTGTGTGTTGGTATGGACTCTTCGCTCAACGGAGTGCTCTGCCAAAATAAATCGATAAAGGTTTGATAGGATTGTAGCGCTCAGTAAGTCCGGTACTGCCGATAATATGCAGAGATATCATGGCTTGTTCGAATGCGTGGAATGCAATGAAAAAGTTAATGACACAAGAAGGAATCTGACATTACTATCATAAGGCAGAGATCGCCACGCTAAGGCTACTTTCAAACTAGTGGCAGGCTGTTCCGGCAGGGGAACATCCTGCCAGATCCGTGCTACCACTAGTGCACCATGCCGCTGGAAGTCTGCTCCAGCCCCATTCACTATAATGGGGGCGGGCTGGAGGTCCGGCCGCAGCAGGGCAAATATGCCGAGGGGTGGACAGCATGCTGTTCGCCCGTCGGAACAACCTGCCGGAGAAGGATGCCGCTAGCGTGAAAGTAGCCTAATCAATACAATAGCAGAGAATGCACTTCCACTATACAGCCTAATTAAAGAGGGTATACTAATGATCTACCCTCTGAATAGGTCATCAATCGGCGGGGGTCCGACACCTGAGACCCCTGCCAATCAGATGTCTGAGAGGGAACCAGTGCTCACAGTAGCGCCGTGGCCTTCTCCCTGCTCACCAAGCACAGCACCGTACATTGTATAGCGGCTGTGCTTGGTATCGCAGTTCAACCCCATTCATTTCAATTGGGCTGAGCTAAGCCTAGGCCACATGACCTATGAACGAGATGTGGCCTAGGCTAAGCTTCGAAAAGGCCGCGGCTTTACTGCAAGCCTTTTCAAACAGTTGATCAGCGGGAGTCCTGTGTGTCAGATCCCCATCAATCAGGTACTGATGACCTACGCAGAGGGTATAAAAGTCTTGAAAACCCCTTTAAAAGGTTACTATAGGCAAAATTAATCGACGATATTATGCTTGGTGTACGGTCCGAGGGGTTAGATTCTATGATCAACAAAGATGGAAGTGATGTACAGCCCCTTCAGGCCTAGTGTATGCAGTGTCCTCTGGAGTGCTTCATTAAAGGTTCCTATAAGATATATAATAAAATAATAGTCCATATGTCCAGTCCAGATAGTCCTGCTCTCACCTCTTTGCTTACTGTTCTCTGGAGCCCTCGAGGTCGAGGTCTATTTTCTCGGTTGTCCTTCTCCGCCATGCTGTAGTAGTCTGGGACAGCGGCTGGTTGTACAAATCGAGAGGGGAAAAGACCAGAACGTCCCCCCATAGAACCAAACTGCCAACCTGTGGTATAAAAGGCTAGCGGTCTATTCATTTCACCGAGGCACATTTTTCATCACACGTTTTTTTCTGTCCATAATATGAACCTAATGTCTGTTCATATGAGCATATAAAATCTACCAATATTTTAAAAACTCACTATGCGCTTTTTTCATTTTGAACACTAAAATCGTCCATGAAAGTGTATGCTAATTGCAGGGATGTACATTAAAAAACTTAGTATGAGCCCCCCTGCCACAGCCAATTTCGCAGTACGCCTATGACAATCCTTCCCAGGGGATGCAAAATTATATTGATAAATCTATTACAAAGCTGTCTGCCCACAGCCACCACTAGGGGGAGCTCAGTGCATAGCAATTTATACAGTTACTATATACCGGAAGCGGAAATAATCTCTTTGCAATATGCTCCCCCTAGTGGTGGCTTTATGGAAATTCAGTGGGGTTTTTTTGTTGGGAGAAAAAGAAAAAGTTCCACTGCGAGCCCCCTCTCTCTGGGCCCCATAGAAGTTATGTGGTCTGCTTCCATTGAAGGTACGCTATTGGCTGACTGGTCAAAATACAAATGCATCCATATTTGATCCAAATTGCAAAGTGTCATGTAATTGAATCCCACTCATATGAAACAGGCCTTAGGCTACGTCGCGACTTAATGGCATCCTCCGGAGGAAACTATTTATCTATACGTCCTGGTGTATACATAAATGAGAGTCTGTCAGCAGGAAATTCATTGATAAACCAGGGACTATGCCTTGTAGGACTAGCTCAGGTGAATGTTATGATGCCTGTTGCTTCATTCTGGAGAAAAAATAATCCATATGCAAACGAGTAGTTAAGTGCACCAAGGGAGGGCCCAAGCTTGCTTGCTCTGCCAGTCCCTTCCTCTCCTTCTGAATTGACAGAGCCAAACAAGATGGCTATGTGAAGTCACACGTGATGTAAGAGGAGCAAGTCACCTCTGCAGCCTGTGATTAGCTGCAGCAGTCACATGTTGACGTGTGGCGCAGAGGGGAGCGGAAGTGCTGGTCTGGGAGCCACACAGACCGAATCCAACAGCGGGGACCGGGTAAGTTTCATCCCCACTGCAGGTCTGCCACGTCTGGAGCTTCGTTTATCATCTCGGATAAGTCAGCTACAGAAGTGCAGTGTAAGGAAGATTGCTCAAAACCAATCAACGGCCTGGTTATTGCCTTGCACCACCATTGCACTGCTGACATTATCCAGCATTAAACTTGCCCTCTTGCCTTGCACCCTGCCAACCATTCTCCTCAACTAACATAAGGCAGGAGACCCAGAAAGTCAGGGAGTGCACCAAGGGAAGAAAAGGTGGGCTCTCTATTCACTGCTGTACAGCCTCAGGGAGCACACTATGAACCACTACTGCGCCTATCAGTGCCACTTTTACCACTCCCATCCTCTCCCCTGCGAGCTGCCTGCTGCATCAGCGCCACTCACCTGACCTCCACTCCCATGCTCTCCACCTCGCTCATCCCCTGCGGATCGCTTCAGGCAGAGTAGGGGTGCACAGAGTGGTTTAGGTCTGCCTCCAGTGCCCTTAACTGCTCATTTGCATATAGATTAAAAGTAGTTTTTCTCCAGATTGAAGCAACGGATGGCTAAGTGAAAGGCGTCATTACATTCAGCTGAATTAATTATTAATTTAACCATTTACTGACTCCAGCTGTACCTGGCTCCAGTCCATCCATTGGCAGCACTTTGATGATGTCCCCCTTTTTGAATTGAAGAAGACTCTTGTCATCTGTTATATGACTCCGTAGTGCGACCACATGGTTTGAGTCCTAAGGAAATAAAGCCAACTTAACAAATGTTTTTAAACCAAATAGCTGTCCCTGTGTTTACCTGCATCCTCTTTTTCTCACCTTAATCAGCTCTTGCAGGAAAGTTTCTAACAAAGCCTTCAAAGCCTGAGCATGGTCAGAGCGGACCTGCAGATCCTCATGACGCAGACTAAAGCGCAATGTACGAGAATCAGACTTTTCGATAGAGATAATATCTGCAAAACTGAATAGACAAAGTATTTATAAGAAACATGTTCCATGCTCATCGTATCTCCACGCCGCTCTCCACCCTAGGTCTCCATCTCACCTGTAGCTGCACAGAGTCTTCAGATGTCTCTGCTGGATTCCTGTTGTGTTCACTTCTTTCAGAACCCTAAAACCTCGGTGGGAAACTCCTATGAGGAGCTGGTCTGTGTCATCATTCAGCTGCATATAAAGGAGAACAGTATTCATTTATCTCAGGAGGGACAGCCTGGAAAAACCCTCGAGAGTTAGCAGAAGATTTTAGGTTTCATTCTTTTCCCTCTGCAGATGACATCATACACTGCCAACCCTTGGAAGTGGCGTGCAGGGTAATTAACATAAAAATGGATGTAGCCACATGACTTAGGGAGAAAACAATGCCTGTTGTGAAATTTACTCACAGTCGCTGGAAAGAGGCGGGAAAAGTAATTTTCCCAATTATCCCGGGCAGCTATGACGATGCGTTTCTTGATGGTATCTTCCAGGATAGAGCTGGAATCACTTCCGACTTGGAACTCATCTGATAAGAAAATATAGAAGGCTCGTCACTCTTACTAGTCAGTCTTAGTCTGCACTCACAATAATACAGCTTGGGGTCATACACAGTCAAGTCACGTTATGATGACCACTTCCTACTTTTGACTTCGGCAGCGTGTAGATCATGAAGGAGGTCACGAGTATTGAATTGGCTTGGTGGGTATATATTCAATAGACTGTCTGCACACATATCTCTCATTACTTTCATGAGTAAAAAGGGCAATTTATCAGAGTTGCAAAAAGGGAGGATCATTGGCTTTCAGTCAGTATTTCTGAAACTGGGCAGTTTGTGATCTGTTCTCATGTTGCTGTGGCGAAAATGTATTGTGAGTGGACAAATGGCACCATTGTGAATATGCGTTGTGGATACTGCAGAGCACCATGTGCCATTGATGTGACAGGTGAGTATTAGCTACGAAGGTGCGCGAGGGAGGACCGACATACTACAGTGGAGCAGCTCACCACTATAATGAACCGCAGAAAAGGCTTCAATTTTTAAACCAGTATTGGAATTGGACCTCCACTGATTTGCAAAGGGTTCACTTCTGCGATGAGTCACATTCTCTCCTTCATTGAACGGATAGATGTTAGCGTGTCAGGCAAGAAACATCAGAGAACAAATGCCATGCAACCATTTCTCGAAGAACCCAAGCTGGTGGTGGCAGCGTTATGGTCTGGGGAATGTTTTGTTGGCATTCTCTGGACCCACTTTTCCATGTGGAAGGCACTCTCAACCAATTTGGGTATGAATCTATTGAAGATCACATACACCCATACATGCTGATTGTCTTCCTTGGGCAGATGGGATCTTCGAGCAAAACAATGCGACATATTACACGGATAGAAATGTCTGACATTGGATAGAAGAGCATGACCAAGACATCCAACGACTACCCTGGCCCCTAATTCCCCAGATTTGAACCCAATTGAGCACCTGTGGGACCACCTTGATCATGATGTTTGTTCTATGTATCTATGGGATGCACTGCAGTCAGCATGGCTCCACATACCTGTGACAACCGACCAGGACCTTATGGAGTCACTCCCAGCCCGTCTACCTGCTGTCCGTGCTGTACATGGCAGGTACTCTTGATATTAGCTGGTGGTCATAATAATGTGACTTGACTTTGAATTTTTAGAGCAAAAAATGGGATTGGAATCCATCAAGTGGAATCAAGAAATCCTTTTTCTAAAATTTTATAGGATCTTATATTCTTTTGGCTCTAACTATGTGACCAGAGTACAGAGATGATCGCTTCTCCCCAAAGGTATTAAACCATGATGATGTAACCTGATCCCCTTCCCATACTTACTTAACAAATCTTTCATCTTCCGCCTTTCCTCCCGAGTTAATTTATAACCGGTCTCCGAATAAGTGTCCCTAATTATCTAGGGGAACAAAAGACATAAATATTTATACCGTATCCTGGTCTATTCTCCAGTGTCCAAGTACCTGTATACAGCAGATCATTTTAGCTAAGTAAGACCTCACAAATCTAAAAAGAAGTAATGTAGAGATATAGATAGATTGATACCTAAGGAGGTTGTTTCATTACAGACAATCCCTTTAACATTGGAGCCAGGTAATAATACATGGCCAATCTCATTGTGCCTAAATCCCCTGGCTCATACAGGGGGGCCCCGAGCTATGAACTCTATATGCACTAATAAACAGAGTGTATGGACAGGGGATGTCCTAATGGGACAACCCTTTCATTTTAAAATGAATAGATATAGAATATAAGACTAATAATTTTGTTTTACCTGCTCACACAGAAGGTTGAGGTAGTACGGGTGAGTGAATTTTTCTTTGGGATAGAAGATCTATGGAAATAAAAACAGATCACATAATACAATACATCCTTCCATATGCATCCTATAACATACACTGCTATATGGCATTACCTCCTTCCGAACATAAAGTCTCCAGTTGACATCACTGTATGAGAAGAAGACACTGGCAGTGTGCTTGCTGATCGAAGACCTTGTGTTGTGATCACCTTCAAGAGATCTTCCTGAGAGTAAAATTAGCACATTGGGTGTAAGAATGAGATAACTTGGAGAGGATAGATCAAGACATCATAGAAGAATAAAGAATACAGCCACGTAGACCACATATAGGCAGATGCATCTTTTTCTCTGTACCTGTGCCCTTTGGGAGCCTGTCCTGCTGGACCATTAGGAAATAACCCAGACTGAAACAGTCCTAAAAGTGGCTTTTGTTTTTCTCGAATAGAATTAGACATCTTCTCATTTGTTTTCTCGGCCTGGGGCGGAGGAGGGGGAGGAGGAGGCGCTGGGGAATCCGGAGAGTCCTTGGAGGAAACAGTTTAAGTAATCAAGCTCAATAGATTTTTAATAAAAATAATAACACATTTTTCCCTTCTACATGACACGAAGTGCATGGCCAGAAACCTTGACACTAGCATGGCAACCACAAGTGTAAGTATGTAGTTAAGACAAACTTGACAATGCTTCACCATTGTCCCAAATACAAGAGACGGTCCTGGATTTCAGGCACCGCCTAGCTGTCCCAGGAGGCCTGCCACATGTCCTGATTTGCTAAGCAGGCAGATACAGTTGAATAGAAGTGTGACACAGAGCTCTATCAGCTTCCCGTGCCACCATCCAAGACTTGACCCTTGCCACTGGTGGTTGGTGCAGGCAGACATGGTTGAGTGATGTCATAACTGCTGCGCTGAAGAGCAGACAGCACAGACTGGGTATGCAGTACCTCAGACCTGGGGGTATCTGCAAATGCTGTGTATATAGTTTGGGATTTTATTGTTATTGTATTGCATTGTAGATTATTTGGCCATATCTACCAGTTAAGGAATGGTTGGCAAAGGATGGCAAGGAACAGGGCTAACAACCCTGTTCCGCCCCTCTTGGTAGGAGTGGGATGGTCCTGCTTCCTACCAGGAGGGCAAGTTCTTGTTCCTGTGTAGACTGGCCATTTTTTTAACGGCCATGTCCTATTTTTGGTTGTTTTAATTTAAATCAATGGGACCATTTTTAACGGCTGCTTACACAGGAATGCACCCGTCCAACAGCCTTTAAAAACGGGTACACTAGTAAAAAATGGTCATTCAGGGGTTAAAAAATACTCGGACACTCGGTCCTTTCAAGTTACATTGTGTGTGTGAATATCCCTTTCATTGGATGGAGCAGGACCTGCGATACATCATCAAGGTGGGTGCACATCCAATCCTGTCCATCCAGTGAGGAGGGAGTATCACTGCACATTCAAGTGGATGAGACGAGTATTTCTTCTTCTTCTTCTTCTTTTTTTAATTTTTTTTATTAATGTCAGCACTAGTGGGGATGTGAAGGTGGGGGCACAACCGGGGGCCAATACTTATAAAGGGGTGCATTATTTATGGGCGAAGTATGGGGGCATAATTTAAAAGCCCAATGAAAATCATACATTTTTAAAGACGTTTTTCATTGCTGTAAAAAATGGATGCAAAACGGACAGAAAATGAAAGCACAAATGGTTGAAAAATGGGCATGATAAACTGACTGTGTGTCCATTTTTAATGGCCGTTTTTTTCACTCTTGTCTGCATGTAGCCTATGGGGACATCATTAGGGACACTATTTCTATGTAGAGGACTTTAAAGGCTATGTACACCTTCGGAAGCAATTTTATTATTGCATTTTACTCATTTTGGCTAAAAATCATATTTTCAATTGGCCTTTATTAAAAAACTGAGCCGTTCTGTCACAAAGGATTAACTGTCTTTCTAATTGTGTGACTG
This sequence comes from Rhinella marina, assembly GCA_900303285.1. Taxonomy (NCBI): domain Eukaryota; kingdom Metazoa; phylum Chordata; class Amphibia; order Anura; family Bufonidae; genus Rhinella; species Rhinella marina. Next base: position 122,948 of record ONZH01012919.1, read on the forward strand.
GTACTGTGTGCCTCTAATAAACCTTATCTCTAAACTTCTAAGAGGTCATCAACAGTTATTTAAGCCACATTCTTATCAGTAAGATAAGATTTGAGCTATAATGAGTGTTTATAATGTCAGAGAGCAGCGATAAGGAGCCTGTCAGCTCCCAGACTGCCGAAAAAGACAGAAAATCCAGAGGCTGCTACTAGAGCATCTCAGCTCTGTACAAAAAAAGAAAACCATATTTTCTATAAAGACCAATTGAAAAATGATTTTAGCTCAAAATGAGTACAATGTAATAATTTTTAAAAATTCCCCCAAAGGTGTACATAGCCTTTGAGCGTGAATCTTTACTTCAATGGCTAATAGAAGTGTGACACAACACTGGGACTTCTTATGTGTGATAATCTGCCAAAATTATTATTTATGAGGGTACACTGCTGGAACTAGTCTTCATGGAGAGCAATCCTAAGGCTAATGTCACACTAGCATTACAGGTCTCTCTCTGGATCCACCATGGCCGAATGTTACCGTGTGCCTACAAGCCCCCACTGACTATACTAGGATTTGGGGGAGATCCGGCAGAATTCAGCTGGACAAACAGAGCTGCACGCAACGTTTTTTGTCTGACCAAATCCCAGCATTTTTGCCAGGTAGCCACTGGATCCCATTACAGTCAATAGGGGCCAACGAGTATGTGGTAACATCCAGCTGCACCAGATCCAGAGAGCTCCAGCAGGCTGTTCTATGCAGGATCGGTAATGCTGATTTGAAAAAAGCCTAAGACTTTTCACTTAGGGCACAAGGCGTGATCACGAAGGCAGCTGGACTGTTATTATAAAAGCATGGCCTGTATTTGAGGGTAAAATGCTCTGTTGCACACACAACAGCACATGACCAGAATTCCGAGGGTCAAACCCCAGATTTGTGCCATGGAAATACACCCCAGAATAGAATCATTACATGAAAAAGCACAGACTGTCATGGCTTACTGGGGATTTCGGGGGCCCCGCATTTCTGAGTCTCTCTAGAGCTTCTTCTTTGGGATCTTTCTTCTTTACGAAAGAGTGTACAGTTCTCCTGAAAAATATAGATTTGGTCATTGATAAATAAATTCAGGAGTCAAGAAAACAAATATAAAAATCTGAATAATTGCCCAATAGATTCATATCTACCCCCCTACCCCAAACTAGGAGCAAGTTGAAAACCTAGTTTGAGACTTTTCTCATGTGCTTGAGTCCCTCTCAGAAATACATGCTAGATCTGTGTGTCCAGGATGATTCTGTCTTCCATCTGCAAGCTGCTTTGTGAGTTTTCCTCCATATCTACAACCTATGTAAGCTGCCCTACTTAGATGCCTTCCCCCTTCTCCACACTCGGATCTACTCTGCAAAACAACCTCCCCCACTGCTATCTCTAAGACTCATTGAAGAGGTGCAGTGAGCGGAAAGGGTACAAAGAGCCAAGAGCAGAGCTCTGATCGAGTTTATGTCATATTCATCAGCACCAGCAGCTAGGTGAAGGACAGACACACGCTACAGAAGCAAAATGGTAAGGCATTTATCATGAAGACTATTCAGAAAGTTCTTTAAATTTTCATTCAGAAAACAAATGCATAATAAAAAAAAATGCAGTGTAAAGATGTCCATAGTTTTTAAAAGGCTTATCCCACAAATGCCATTTATGACCTATCCACAGGATAGCTAATAAATATCAGATCTCTGGGGGCCCCTGAAGGCTCTGTCTGAATGAAATGGTAGTGCGCATGTTGATCCACTGCTCCAATCACATTGATGGGATTGACAGAGCACAGTCTATGTCTGTCCCATAGAAGTGAATTAAGCGGTGGACAGATAAGCACACTACTGTTCTATTCGGACAGACCTCTCTGGGACCACCGTTCTTGTGATCGATGGGAGTTGCAGCAGTCAGTGTCCCAGCAACCTGATGTTTGTCAACTACACTGTGGATAGGTGGTAAATTTGGTTTGTGGAATAACAGGTTTAAGTGAACCTGAAGATCTCACCTGACTGGTTCAAATGGTTTAGCTTCCTGTTGAGGACGGTTTTGATACATCTTGATTATTTCTCTTATCTCTCGACTGGGTTCGGGTCTAGGAGCTTGTTTGACCATACCACCCCCTTTCTTTATCTCGGGAGGCTCTTTACTTTTGCTTGCAGGAGGTGGCAGCATTGGAGGTGCTTTTGGAGTTGGTTCTTTACATATAAATTATAGAATAATATTTATGTTAACAGAGAATAAAAGGTGATGAACAATTTACAGTGATTGCTCAGTCATTATTATTACATTACATGTTTTTTCTCATCCTATTACTTAGTTTTTATATTAGTGATAACTGCAAGTATAGTCACCTGGCTGAGGTTCAGGTTCAGGAGGTTCTGGTGGTTCCTCATCACTGTCATTCTCAGGCTCTGCTGATGGAATTGGAAGTAGGATCTTTGAGGGTGGCTTGACTGATTTCACGTGAATCTCTTCACTTGCTGAAAAGGTTGGTCAAAAGTTTAGAAATAAAATGGATGGTCAAAATGAAATGTTCTTGGACTTACTCTGATCTGTACTCACCAATTTTTTGGAAGAAGTCCCTCTTCTGCTGGAATGTTTTTCTTTGGAAACTATACTCTCCATCTTCTTGATCCCAGTACACCTAGATGACAAATCCTACTGTAATAATATGCCATTCCTGCTGCCTTGCAGGTTGCCTACAAAATGTCGTGACATTCGCCAAGGCTGGATAGTGATCAGAAATAATGATTGTAGAAGTAAAACTATGTACCATTCTCACTGGAGGTAGCAGAAAAATGTCATGTGGTCTAAACTACAGCTCAGGACAGGTCTATCTATTTTCTGAGATCACAAAAATGGTTTGGGTGGCATGCAGAAAAGATGAAATGTCACTGCATAAACCATTTCCTGCTGTGTTGACCTGTAGACCATGTCCAGTAGGGTATTGGATCTCACATATATAGCACCCATGGTCAGGTTGCTTGCCTTCTCTGGGTTCACATCTGCGATGCATGTCAGTTTTTCTGTTCTGTTATGGGAATACAAAATTGAAAACGGCAGTGCTGGATCTGTTACATGAAGGACACCAACAGCACCTGGACTCCATGGTGTCCGTTATGTGCTATTTGTTAGGCTGGCGGTCCATGTCTGCCACTGTCCTGCTTTCCTAGGGAGGTGTGGGAGTCACTTCACTCACCCTGTGTGTATTGAAACTAGTGCTCAATGAGGTTCCTTACATCACTGATCTGATCAGTCTCCCTATTTAGCTGGGCTGATGGTTCTTCCTCTATGCCTGAGCTTTGAGTTTTTTAGTGCCTAGTAACAAGCAAAGGTGTAATCTCTTGTCTGACTACCCGTGTACAGTACCTATCCTGACTGTCAAATCTGCTCCTTGGCACCTGCCCTGACTTTGGAATTTCTATCTGGATTACACACGTACTTAGTCTGCCCCGACCTTGGAATTGCTACCTGGAATACGCACATACTCAGCCTGCCCTGACCTTGGACTGTATTCAGACTACACTTTTGTCTCTGATCACCATGGTTCAGCAGCAAAATACAACAGGACTACTCCAGGAGGTAGCTGCCCGGCTGATCCCTGCAGCGTCCCTGCAGCAAGTCCAGATCCCTGTACACGGGTTAAAGGGTGAATACCAGGAAACCACCAGGACAACGCCCTTAGGCTTAGTCCACAGTCAAAGTAGGTAGTTGGTACAGTGGGTCCACACCCACTATCCATTACACAATTTTTCTTTTTTTTTTTTTTTATGGAGTGTGGAATGGAGGCTCTTAACAGTTCTTCCGTTGCAGAGCTGAATCTACGTATACATACCATACCAACATTCTTGCACCTGGGAATACCCCAAACCCATGGGCGCCCATTTATGGATGAGGTTTATAAAAGCTAAATTTTTCAGGCTTTGGACAGCCCAAATTTGCTGGGATTGTGTCTCTGAAAACTTTCAACAGCCCCATCAAGTTCGGAACTGTTGGCAGCTAAGCATGTAATTTCATGATAAAAAGCTACTGCTCAGCATTTCATTTTCATATATTACCTCTGGTGGTGTATGTGATTTCTGAGGCTCAGTCTTAGGTACTTGCGGTGATGGACTAGATTTTGGAGTACTTTTTGGAGAAGGGGCTGGAGGTGAATCAGGGATGGATTTTGGAGCTGGAGGTGGAGCAGGGGGAGGGACATCTGCTGGTTTTGGTGCTGGTTTTGGTGCTGGCTTAGGAGCTGGGTTAGGAGGTGGAGAACGCTCTCTGTTAGTACGAGGTGGATTCTGTCGTTGCTGTTGAGACAGCACGGTCGCCTGGAGTGTCATCTGTTGGGCCTAAAAAAAAAACAAGTGCTGTAACTAACCATAGGCACAAAACATAGAAAATTTAGGATGGCCTGAGTACAGTACTGGCCTATGTAGCTTTAAGACATAGACAAGTGTACTTACCAAAAGTAGAGCCTGTTGCTGGATAAATGCTTGTTGTTGTGCCGCCAATTGTGCAGGGTCCACAGAAGGCACCCCCGGCTGGGGCATGGGCACTGCCTGAGGCATCATCTGTGGCATCATTGCTTGAGGCATCATTGCCTGAGGCATCATTGCTAAAACAAAAAGGTTTATATTTTCATTGTCATTCACTTTGTTTATGGGCTATTTGCACCAATAATACAAATAGCCCTAATCCTATCCTAAATCTTACTTATGATATATTGAAATAAAGTCATAGCAGATTCTTACCAGGTAGGTAAACTGCAATGTACTGCCCTTTTTTGAGAAAATTTGTGAAAGTCATTGGCTGGAAATCTCAGCAAATTTGGGATTTGATGAAGATGGCTTTACCACCTAGAGATCTCTATACCTCCATATTATGGTTGGCAAATCATATCACCAAAGTAAACTTAATGTTATAACTTGGGAATTTTTACGGAATTAGACTGACTGCCCTTTTACATGGGCCTATGACTGAGAATGAACAACGCATGTTGGCCGTCATTGCCCTGTGTAAACATACCGTTGAACGCCTGAGAGAAAAGCAATAGATTAGTTGTTGGGTTACTGTAACTTTTCTGGGCACTAACAGTCTTCTTTTGTTGGCATCACATCGCCTCGTGTAAACGGGATGCTCTGCAGACAGATCAAAAACTGAATGGGGACAAACAATTGTACTACTGATTGTTCATCCCAGACTAATTGCCACATGTATTGTACATGCAGGTAATGATCATCATGATGTTATCATTGATTTGTGCTCATTTTGCAGATGACACTAAACTGTGTAAAGTAATTAACACAGAAGAGGACAGTACACTGCTACAGATGGATCTGGATAGACTGGAGGCTTGGGCAGAGAAGTGGCAGATGAGGTTTAACACTGACAAATGTAAGGTTATGCATATGGGAAGGAATAATGCAAGTCATCAGTACATACTAAATGGTAAAACTCTGGGTAATACTGACATGGAAAAGGACCTAGGAATTTTAGTGAACAGCAAACTAAGCTGTAGAAACCAGTGTCAGACAGCTGCTGCAAAGGCCAATAAGATAATGGGTTGCATCAAAAGAGGCATAGATGCCCGTGATGAGAACATAGTCCTGCCACTTTACAAATCACTAATCAGACAACACATGGAGTACTGTGTACAGTTCTAGGTTCCTGTGAACAAGGCAGACATAGCAGGGCTGGAGAGGGTTGACAGGAGGGCAACTAAAGTAATAACTGGAATGGATGGACTACAGTACCCAGAAAGATTATCAAAATTATGGTTATTCACTTTAGAAAAAAGACAACTGAGGGGAGATTTAATAACTATGTAAAAATATATCAGGGGTCTGTACAGAGATCTCTCTCATGAACTATTTATCCCCAGGACTGTGACTGACAAGGGGACATCCTGCGGTTCCATGGTAATCACCCTTGCATCTGGAGGAAAGAAGGTTTGTACACAAACATAGAAGAGGATTCTTTACGGTAAGAGCAGTGAGACTATGGAACTCTCTGCCTGAGGAGGTGGTGATGGTAAGTTCACTAAAGAGTTCAAGAGGGGCCTGGTTATATTTCTGGAGTGTAATAATATTACAGGTCATAGTTACTAGAGAGGGGTCGTTGATCCAGGGAGTTATTCTGACTGCCTGATTGGAAAATTGGCTTCTACCTCACAGGTTTTTTTTGCCTTCCTCTGGATCAACTTGCAGGATAACAGGATGAACTAGATGGACAGATGTCTTTTTTCGGCCTTATAAACTATGTTACTATGTTACAGAGCAGAATATTTGCCTGTTCAAAAAGACCTTTAAGCGGTACGTATTCTGGCAATTGAGGAGGAATAACGCAGTGCGCCAGACTTGGGGCTATCAGCAAATCGTTTTATTGTATATAGTTATGTGTTGTATTGAAATTGTATCTTATCCTATGTCCCAGCATAGGAGGTATGGTTGGCCAATGGTTGGAAGGAGCAGGGCTAACCACCCTGTCCCTCCCATCTTGGTAGGAGTGGGCTGGTCCCACTTCCTGTCAGAAGGGGATTTCCTGTGTAGACACAGCTGGAAGAGGAAGCACACGGCAGAGCTCCTTCTCCTGTTAGAGATAAACATAATCCAGCCTCAAGCAAAGACTTTAGGGAGTATGAAGAGAAGCTGAAAACTATATTCCAGACACTGCTGTAAGGTAAGGGACTAGGGCTCAGACACCCATCACCCAAGACTACTACTAGGCCAGTTAAAGCTAAAGTCTAGACCTGATAGTGAACATCTACATCCACAAGTGCTAAGTTGCAGCCATCCAACCTTACTGGTGCCAGAAATTGCAGTGCTAAGTTGCATCCATATTCCTTACTGGTGCCAGAAATTGCACTTTATTATTCACAGTTATACTTTGCACTTAGCAAAAAGAGACTGTTCTACTTCACTTCTGACCTCATTCTTCCAACTACATTTCCACTGCACCGATCCCTAGAGAGCAATGACCTGAGGGAGTACACCATAACAACACTTCATCATGGCCACTACCACTCCTATTCTGTACACCGTCTCCTCAGGAGGTCACTGCAATGGCTCTACAGAATTAGAGTGTGCTATCTAAGATCCGTATAGTAACACCTGAATGGTCGGTGTATGGAATCTTCAAGGTGCAAGTTTTTAGATAGATATTTTTGGCAGACATTATGCTAGCTTTATACCAGCTATAGGTTTATACCATCTGAGTTGAAGAGGATGTATGGGATCAGAAAAACAGGGCTTCTTCCAGTAACAGAGCCATACCATATCCATAGTTTGTGGTGTGGGTAGTATTGACGCCCATGCCCATTAAACATCAATGAACAGCTGTTCAAATTTACATGAACTCTTATTCACCAAAAGTATGATATGGGTTTAGACTGAGAAATAATTCAAACAGCCCAAAAAGTTTGATGCCTAATACAGATTGTATCTGATTTTATCTGGTTTATAGCTATTGACATGGTGGCGCCCCAGGCCTCAGGGTAGGTCATCAATACCTGATTCCCAGCACTCTTCCTCGACTTGTGATGTAATCTCCATCAGTCACTTGGCCATTCAGCCTCTACGTTCCATTCAATATGGACTGAGCTGCAGTACCAAGCACCACTACTATACAATGTACAGCACTGTGCTTGGCAGTCGGTCCCTCACTGATCTGATATTATGACTTATCCTGAGGATAGCTTATCAGTATTAGAGTCCTGAAGAACCCCTTTAATCTAATCTGTATTAGTTCTGACAATTACATTGTATTCTTTATTTTTCACATTGGTTAATGGAGGGTTTTCAGGTCTTATATATTGTAGTGTACACTTGTTTTAGCGACTCATTGGCTATTGTGCTATTTCATATAGTAATACTTTTTCTCCAGGAGGTAGTTGCTTGGCTGATCCCTGCAGCGAGGTCCAGATCCCTGTACATGGGTTAAAGGGTGATTACCATGGAACTGCCAGGACAATGCCCTCAAGCTTAGCCCACAGTCAAACCAGGTAGTTGGTATAGTGGGTCCATGATTATTAGTTAAAAAAAATCTTAAAATACACCAATGAACAAGCAAGTAACATGAATACTATGAAAATTAACAGGTACAACTAACTAAATGTACCAATGTGTTATATGCTTACCTGGCATATTGTGGGGCATCATTGGCATGTTTCCCATTGCAGGCATCATTCCATTCATCATTGGCATTCCATAAGAAGGCATTTGACCAATTCCTGTATAGACTAAGCACAATAAAAAGTAATCAATCGTGAGAATTTTTAATAATGTAAAGAAAGCTTAAATGTAATATATCTGCACTAATAAAAAGGGGAATTTTTTTTCAGCAGGGAATTGTCTTGTGATCTCAGTGGAAATACTTTCCATCTAGGCATGATAGACATCTCTTTGTAGAAAGCAGTTGATGCAGGAGGCTTCAGACATGTAAATCAAGCCAAGATGGGAGGGGTTGCCTCTAAGATTGCAGGACACTTGCCTGCTAATGAGACACACAGTGGACACTTGGAGAGAGCCAAGATGGGAGGGGTTGCCGCTAAGATTGCAGGACATTTGCACGCTAAAAAAACGCGCAGTGGACACTTGGAGAGAGCCAAGATGGAAGGGGTTGCCGCTAAGATTGCAGGACACTTGCCTGCTAAAGAGATTCCCAGTGGACACTTGGAAGTAACTTTTATGTGGTGCATGAGTTGTTAATGTATGCCTTATTACTGCTGCTATACATGATATGCCCTGAAATGTCTCTTTAGTCCCTATTTAGCGGTTTAGGGTCATCAAAATGGTTGATAGGTTCCCATTAAAGAACATAAATACCATTTATTAATTTATGCCTAAAGTTGAACTCGGGTTTCAGATTCCTTTTTAAAACAGCGGAGAAAAAAGTCTCCTATGCAGGGCTTTTTTCTCTGCTTAAATTTCCCACCCTGGGACAGAAGCCGAGCAGAACCCATTATAGGCAATAGGTTCTGCTCAGCATTGTTTGGGTTGGCTATTTCCGTTGTTTTGTTCTTAGAATGAAGCAGAACAACAGCTTTGATGTGAATGCCATCTTAACCTTGAGTTTGCCAGCTCACTGTTTCGCAAGTAGACTCACCAGGAGCACCAAAAGTATTTTGTCTTGTTGGCCCGATGCCTCCACCACCTTTCATGCGCCTATTGAGATTTTCAGGTCTCTCTAAATCCTGCAAGGAACAAATAGATGGACATGCGAGATGTGTATCACCACTGAAGTAGAAAGAGAAGTGCAAAAATGTAGAATATTTTACTAACTGCTGGTGAAAACACAGGATTGAAGAGCTGATCCAAATAGCTTTCCATCCCTTGGGGACCTACAACAAGGTTGGTGGAAAATAAGGATTAAAACAAGAAGGAAACTTGCTTCAAATTGGATACTATCAGACTGGGTTACATTTACAGTACATCCAGCCTAACAAGTTCTCTCCAGCTTCATGGGTACAGCATGACACATTAATTTTGAGGTTCCCAACTTCTTTATTAGACAAGTAAGACTATGGCTAAAAGTTTACATAAAGAAGATGATTATGAATGGAAGGATCTTCAGTGATGCGGCCATGTTCGAAGCACTTAAAATCCTCTTCTTTGCATTGGAATTACAAATGTACCTCTCGGGCTTACATACAACAATTTAGAAGCACCAAAAATCTTAATTGCTAGGCTAAAACATTTGGGGCCTGGGTCCCTGATGTTTTCTCCCAGAATGTCCTGCCTGTTAGACAGATACAATTGTATTGCCGTCCTCAAGACGGCAGTACAATTGAATCTAACACACTGCAAGATATGTAGGACCTGTGATGACATCACAGGTCATGTGATCAGTGCCGTCCAATCCTGCATTGGTCATATGACTGTGACATTATCGCAGGTCCTTTTCAACCCCTGTCTTCTAAACTGAAGATGATAATTGTGGGGAAGAAGCTGCAGTGAGCTCTGCTACATCAGAAGAGGTAAGTGAAGGGAGAAGCAGAGGGATTCTGGGAGTTGTGGTTATTTAACTGGGACTGTATGTTAGAGCAGAAGGTAGGGATGTTATCATGGGACTGTGTGTTGGAGGTGACTTGGGCAGGGTTCTGTAATTTACATTGGACTGTGGCGTGGAGGGATGTTATTTACATGGGACTGCATGTTGGAGGTGGCTGAGGGCAGGTTTATGTTATTTAGATGGGAGTGTGGGGTGGAGTGATGTTATTTACACAGGACTGCATGTTGGAGGTGGCTGTGGGAAGGAAGTGATCTTATTTACATGGGACTGTATGTTGAAGGCGGCTGTCAGAGAGAGTGATATTTACATAGGACTGTATGTTGATGACGGCTATGGGTGGGAATGATGTTATTTACAACAAACTGTATTTGGAGGGGGCTGTAGATAGAGAGGGATGTTATTTACATGGGACTGTATATTGGAGGGGGCTGGAGAGATGGTGTGATGTTATTTACACAGGACTCTACTGTGGAGTCAGGGAAATAGCTTTATTTACATGGGACTGTATGGTGGAGGGGCTGAGGAATTATAATTTCTGAGGACACTAAAGGGAGGAATATAACTACAGCGGGCACTTCAGGGCAAGCATTATAACAGAAGGGGGAGCGATATAAATACTGGGGGCACTATAGGGGTTTTATAAATTCAGGGGACATTAGGCGTTCTTATTACTACTGGGGGCTTTATAGGAGAGACTTATAGATCTGCCTTATTTCTACTAAGAGCACTATGGGGACATTATTACTACTGGGGGGTCTGTACAGAGCTTTATTACCACTGAGGGAACAATAGGGGGCCTTATTACTACTGGGGCTCTATGAGGGCATTTTTAATACTGGAGGACTCTTCTACTAATGGGGACAATCTTGGGGAGCATTATCAGTGCTGGGGTCACTGTAGGGTGCAGTGTTACTAATGAGGGAATTACTACTGGTAGGACTATTACTATGGGGGACACTATTATTTCTCTAGGATAGTATTTGGGGTATTGGGGGGCACAACGAGCAGCAGGATAAGGCTGTGGGGACTCCAGGTTGGAGGATGATGAAATGTGAGGAAGATAAGATGTCCGTGTGTCACACTCTGCAGAGAAGAGGCTGAGAGAAGTTGTCTGGACTAAATGAAGAAGATGATGACAGAGAAGATCTACATTAGAGGAGACGTCACCTGGGAGGCCCTGGATGTGAGGTATGTGCTGCTGTATAGCAGGGTTGGGACGAGGGTCAACATAGAGAATTGGGCCTTATTCATTGGGGCTTGGGCCCTGGATCTTTTGAACCCTATCAACGCCCTGGTATATATATAAAAAAAATAGTTAAAAAGATGGTTTGAAAAATTGGAGGAAGTGGGACACAGACAGGACTGGCAATATTAGCTGCATGTATATATATAAACAAGAGATTTGAGTGTGCAGATAAAAGGCTAATTATACAGTGCAAAACTGCAAAGAAAATCACAAGCCTAATACAATGATCTGCAAGCAGCTTTCACAAACTCAAATATAGTTCAAAAGAGATCATTAACCATACTGCGTCCCACATTCCAAGATGGTGCCTACCCCGACATGCATTTCGGCGGGTTGTCTCATCTTCCTCCAATGATGTTGCATCTTTTGCAAACCCTCTTTTTAACTGTTTTTTATTTTATGTACAAATAAAGCATATGAATTATTGTAATTGTGTGCGGTCTGGTAATTTTTGTAGGTTTGTGCTAGTTATTATCTACAGGTATATGACTAAATAATCTAAATAAGTCACAATACCTCCATTTATGGCGGATGAGTACATCTGGTCTAGTCCATTGTTTTGTGTGCCTGGTGGCAGAGATGGTGCTTGCATGGGTGGGGCTGGTGGAATTGGAATATCATTTCTGTAACCAGAAATAAATGGAATTAAATCAGTGTAATGTCAGGAAACCAGTTCACGAGTCACTTTCATAACACAAGCACTATTTTGGTCTACCAGACTATACTTAGACACCACATTAGAACATTTTGAACAAATTTACATACATTCGTCTACCATTTCCTCATAATTGGCTTCTCTTTTTTTTGGAGATAAAATTTGTTTCCTTAGCTTTCAGGACCTGATTATTTCTAGCTCAATATTTCAACCCCCTGTTTCTAATCCAAGTCGGTACAGAATAAACTACCAAAGCCAGGAAACAGTCCAGGGACCGGAACATGGACATGCAGGAGCCAGAGCAGAGGACCAGAACAGCAGGGAAGAGGTAAGTATGAATCTTCTATCTACGGAGGTAGGCTATGCGCATTAGATAAAAAGTCTTTATCCATGGGGAATCCCTTTAAATGGCAAGCTTAAAAAGGCTATGCGCTGGATGTTAAGGGGTTAAAAAGGAGTTCAATTTTGTTCTACTTTAAAAAAACAACTTTGTATTCTCAAGTCCGAGTGGATGTCTATCTGGCTAAATTAAAAGCAGTAGATAATTTCATACCCCAGTATCAGTACTTAACATTTTGTTCCAAGAAAAAAGTAACTGAACACCTTCTGATTACCCGGGTATCTGCATGGATTACTAATAAATTGTGGTCTGAATGTTAGACAAACGCAATATAATTAAACTGTGGTTGTACCGTTTGTCTTTTTTGAGCACATTGAGAACATCTACAATTCAGGAAGAAAAATGTAGTGCACCTCTGTGCTAATTCCTTATCTTAAAGCTAACTGGTAAAAGGTGTTTTAATTAAAGAGATTAAATTAAAGTCCACAGTTATTTTGTCCATTAAATAAAGGCACACAAAGCCTGGTTACCTCCAAATCTCTTCTTCTCAAGAAAGATTGGTTAGTGCAAACCATGCCTTGATGCAAAAAAAAACAACAGAAGTCCTCAGAAGACGTGTTATGCAGGTGCATGAAGCTGGAAAAGGCTACAGAAGCATTGCTAAATATCTGAGGAACATCAGCAGTGTGCACCAGACAATCTGGATGTTCCACAACTCTTCTGGGAAAACCATCTAGCAACAGACAAGATAAAAGCAATACTTTTTAGCACAAAAACACAATTTTTTGTTTTTCAAGGAAAAAAAAAAAAGACTGCTAATTCTAAGGTGCATGAAAATATTTTACAGGTCGCATATAAGGACAGCCAAGGTCCTCAAGTTGAAGAGACTGTGGGCGATGCAACAAGACAATGTAATTCAACTAAAGAAAGGTTGAAACAAAGAAGTTTTGTGTTTTAGAAGGAAAAAGTCCATGCCTGACCTTCACCAGATAGAGATGCTGTGGTAGAACCTGAAGAAGGCCGTGCACAAAAGGCATCTCCAAAAAAACACATCTGCAGCGAGGAATGCTCCAAAATTCATCAATGGTACAACTGTTTGTGTGCTATTAGTTTAGTTAGATTGTGTTTGTTGATACTTAAGACTTAGCGAACAATAAGACCACATTTTGTTAGCAATTGTTGCAGAAATCCAGGCAATTCCAACGGGATGACTTTTTATTGGGCCTGTAAGAATTTTGCTCAGATGGACAAGATATCAAAATGGCTTTCAGTGATATTCCCTTATGTAATTCTTTTGTTGCACTGAATGCTGAAAATTAAAGATGGAGTTGTTGGGGAGGGATGATTGCCGAAAAGCCAGGACACTTCCCTGGTTTGGCAACACCCAGTGGGCACTTACTAGCATGCGCAGAAGAAGGGATTAAACATTATCCTATAAAACATTATTTGCTGTCCCCACAAGCCTTTACTTTACCTTTCCAAAAATGGAGGAATAGGTGGAGGTGGAGGTGCTGGTGCCAACGATGATGCCGATTGAGGTGGTAATCGAGGTGCAGAGAAAGAAGGATGTCCAGGAGGGAGTTGTGGTGCAAAATCAGGAGGGGGTTCTGGGATATTGTCATGATCTCCAAAAGGATAATCAGATGCTCCAAAGGGCTGAGAAGGAGCTCCATCTTCCACCTCAGCAATAACATCCAGTAATAAATCATCACCACAGAGGTCAAGCCACTGGTTCCCATCAAGAATGGATATAGACCAACCACGGAGGTTATCACCAACGCCTCTTTATTAAAAAAAAAATCATAGAAAATACACACATTCAGATACCATAATGTAGATAATTACTCTCACATCAAAAATATTCATATTTTATGGACGATCACTTATGTATGTACTCACCGGGACTGCAGGAGCCAAGCAGCTAATTGCTCTGCCGTTGTCCACGAATCCACTTCTGCTGTATATTTCTCCTCTGAAACAATGTACAAAAAGAAACACATTGAATTCTCTCCTTCATCTTCATTAAGATTCATAGAAGTAGTACAAAAAAATTTCTAAAATTCTACTTTATGAAAAGCATCTGCATGTCCACTTTCACCTTTTTTAAAAAAAAAATTTCTAAAATTATTTTCTTTCTATATAAAATGAAAAATTAAATTAAGACCTACAACTTTGCAGTAGGTCTTAATTTAAAAAACTAAAATAACACTTGCAAACTATGTGTCTCCATGGTAACAAAAAACAAACTGTAGTCTGAACTTGCTGTTCTATTCTCTTCTATCTGTCCTGTACTTTTCACCATTGGTGTGTTAGTGATAAATACTGTTCGTGGGATAACCCCGACCTATGACAAAGTTGCTTCATTTTTCATTGTCTTTTGGTACAAATTCTAGTGCAGCTCGTATTTGCGTGTCTGGCTTTTGGTTCTGATGACATCTTTTTGGCTATGAATTTAGTCCTATTCTGTCGAATTACTTCTGCATCAATTCACATCCACCAATGATCAAGGACTACACTGAGGCCCTTCACCAAGGAACCCCCTAGCAGCAAATACCATACCTCCTTGAGGTCCTAAGAATTAGTTCAGTCTATGCAAATTGAATTATGGACAGTAGGTCCTCAATGCCAAGTAACAGGGGCTCTTACATGATTGTTAATTCACTTCTCTGGCTCAGCTATAACTCCCATAGTGGTGGATAGATGGGTGGCTGTTCTAGTATGTCTTGCTCTCCATTACTGCTATGGGATTTACAAAAATAGCCAAGCATTGGCCATTTTGGGAAGCCCCATGGCAGTGATTGGTGAGGATGCTGTGCATGAATGGTGTGCCCTCCCTTTACTTCAGGGCCATGTCCCAGAGGTGGGACCCAAACCTATCAAAGCATTCTATATCCTATCAATAAACCATAATAGTCCCAGATGAGACAACCCCTTCAATATATGCAGTTTGGAAACCAAAATGCAGTTTTTTGAGCCAAACTCATAAGTTGATCCACATGTAAATCAGTTTAGAAGTTTGCTTACTTGTCCATTGGTTTAGTCACCTCCACCCCAATTATTTTATGCGCTGTAGTGCTTAGAAAATAGTGACCTCCTGCTGGAATGTGGGTTGCAAGCTTATTCGAGCTTATATGCAATGTTGCTCCGGCACTCATGCGTAAAAGTTAAAAGCAATAAGACATTGTTTCATATCGAATAATAAACCATAAGTGGAACCAGCTGGAAGTAGAAGTCCTTCTTTTATATTTTGCCTCAATAAAAACTGTACTAATGTTTGGAAGTATGATCCCAACCTAAACTAGGTTCTCAGTTCTGTATTTTAACCTGTGTAACACTGTGTATGGAAAAGTACTGGATGGGGTGTACATCTCACCCAGAATATTTTATTGGGTGGGGTAAAAGAATCCAGGAAGTGTAATTTTTTGCGTGTTTTATGGGACTGGATTTTTATGGAATGGTGGGTAGGTGTTGGTAGAGGGACCTGCCATTCCCAGAGTTCTGGAAATGTTTTTTTACAATAGAAATAAATTTATGAAGTTATTACGCGAAATCTCACGAGACTTCACGAAGTACTAACTTTGGCTCATCAGAGCCAATACATTCTAATACTGTACAGAGCTCTGGCTCCATACAGTATTAGAACAATGTTTTATGCGAATTCGCTCTTCCCTACTCATTACTGTGGAGATAAATACAAGCCTCAAGAGGTCATTTCTTGTCAGTGCCTGGAAGCTGTATGACCTGTGGTGGTTGTACAAAGCCTGGTCCCCCTGTGTTTGGATTTGAAGCACATAGGTGAGGTAACCTTCTGTTTAGTTAGCGCCCAGATGGGCAAGGACTTTATGTTACTGTTTATGGTTTATTTTGCCTTGAAGTCATAAAAGTCACTGTACAACTTGAACGCCACTATCTTGTGTTGGACGGAAAATAAAGCATTGTTTGGACTTTTAAACTGCCGATTTCTGTGGTTTAAATCACTGCCGACCCCGCCCACAAGGACAGATCTCGACACCTCTTTTGAGGTGTCTATTTGGGTTTAAAATGATTCACATCTATTTACTTAAATGGAAAAGCTTAATGACAAGAAAAAAATGAAGAAGTAAAAACAAAAAAATAAAATAAAATAAATCCTGCTGGCTACAGAAGTAAGTCAGTAAACACAGATAAGAAAGAAACTAGATAGATTTATTAGCAAAGTCCAAAAGTGCAATTGCACAGAAAGTGCAATAAGTCTAGTGCGAGTTATGAAATGAACTGAAATGCCTTAGCACTGGGCTATTGCATACATACATTTACAGCTTTGGGGTGTGAAGTGCAAAAAAAAACCTAGAATGATCCTAACGTAAAGTAATGATTATCTAATGTACAAAGCGCACATGGAGCTCACCACTGTATGTATAGATATCCATAACCATCTTCCCCTTTCTTTCATTGGCCGTCCACTCCAGCAGAGTCGGAGCATGGGTGCGCTCTGCATTAAAATCAGTCTGCTTGGCTCTAAGCATCTTACTCTGGCATATGGCTTTGTACCCTTCGGAGCCTTGATCGGAGACGTATCTGTGTAATAGTGATAATTACTGGTACCTTACACACTGTATGTTAAAGAAGACCTGTCCTCTCTCATAAGTGCTGCAATTCCCCACAAAATGACTCTGGATTGTACAGTTCCTCTGATATTACTCTTGGAGATATATGAACAAATTGACTTCAGGGTATAATCACTACCCCCTATCCCAAGGGCGTGTCCCTGGACAGTCTGACACTTTCAGCACTGATTGGACAACATCATAATGTGTACAGACACCAAACTGGTAACACCCAATTATCAAATGATTCATACAGAGGAATAGCACAAGACAAGAAAAAAAAATGTTCCAGAGAAAAATGTAATTTTACAGAGAATATAAGTATGTACTGTGTCAGAAAAGGGCACAGGTCCCTTCTTAGTAATAAAATGACTTACTTTAGCAGAGGTTTCTCTAACGTTGGAGAAGGAATGAGACAGCTCAGCAGACCTGAAAGCAGGAGCCAAACCCGCTGAATTTGCTCTTCATTGTTGTTCTGCACTGAAAGAGCCGCCGCTTGACAGAGCACCTCATCGGTAAGCGAGGGCTGCCGCAAACAGCGTTCCACAATGTAGTTACCGATGATCCTCTGCTGCCAGGGGGGCATTGTTGTATTTCCCACAAAACGCAGGGCCTAATAAGGGTACACAAGGGTTAACCGAGGGATGATGCTTTAACAATCTGACTTGACATACAAATGATTGTCTTTCTCACCAGTTTATACAGCTCCAGAGCAACTCCATGATCACTTTGTGATACGCGAGTAAGAGGATGCTGGAGGGGTTGTCCCAAGGGTGGTAGAGTAGAGTCCTGCAAAGTGGAGACATACAGTAAGTAAGCGGAAAGTATTGATTGGCGAAGTGATTAATAACTAAATGATTAATATACCTTGAAATACGAGCGAATGAAGATGGAGAATGGATAATTGTTTATGTCAGCAGGAAGAGACGAGACAACCTGGGCCTTGACTTGAGGTGGAGGCACCTCTGTTATCCCCGTTCCTTGTGCATGAGACTTCGCTGTGGGGTCATAACATGTTAGAAGTTACTGGCTTTGCGAAACCACAGATATTATTTGTAAAGAGAGACAAAACTGATCTACCTAGCTAAGCTTAGCCTACAAGCACATACCTAATATTAGGTACCAGACATCATGATGTAAGAATCTGATTAGGCCTATTCTGCTGGTAATGTAGATCAATTTAGGAGGGGATGTTCCTCTTATGGATCAACATTGGAAGAGAATACGTTTGAAATATATAAACATATAAACTTATGGGTTTTTTACAACTTTACCAGGTTACTACTGTATGTCTGAATCAACTTTATTTTTCCAACTCAGATAATATAATTGTGCATGAAGCAGCTCCTTTCTTCCCTAGCAGGAAGTCCCAGAATGATGCACTGTGTCCATTCAACCAGCTGCATGTAGGCAACCTCTAGCCCTTTCTA
This sequence comes from Rhinella marina, assembly GCA_900303285.1. NCBI lineage: Eukaryota > Metazoa > Chordata > Amphibia > Anura > Bufonidae > Rhinella > Rhinella marina. The sequence goes on from ONZH01012919.1 coordinate 141,204, forward strand.
ATCTATGCATCTGAAGTTTTAAGGTACTCACCCTGTGGAGAATTCAAAACTGCAGCTAGCTCGGCAGGGACATCCAAAGCAGACAGGTCCTTTGAAAAAAGATGAACATGGTGCCATTAATAATAGTGTTGCTAGATTTTAAAATGACGGTTTTGTACATCTTGATATTTTGACAATTAAGGGGGTCTGAACTGGTTCTCACTGAAGAGACCCTGTGGGTGTATGGAAACTTGTTTTGAGGCAATGCTCCATGGGACACAAATATGCAAATTAGCTTATGTCAGCCAAACCAGACACACCTCCGAAATGAAGAGTGACTCATCGGTAGAAAGCTGCTTTCAGGTTCTTGCTCTCTACTGATGAGTGGCAAGAACCAAGAAACAGTTGTGAATAGTTGCCTGACATGGACTAATTGGCTTGCTTTTACCCATGAAGCATGGCCTGAAACTAAAGGGGCTGTCCCACAAAAATATTCTACATTTTTCAAACCAGCACCTGAATCCCAATACTTTTGTAATTGCATGTAATTAAAATTGTATTATTGCCTCTGACTTATTCCCTGAAATCTATCTGTATAGTGACACCTGCTGTTTACTCTTTTTTAAAACTCTCTATCCAGCTCACTGAGGTGGATATACATGCTCAAGTCCATCCATCAAGTGCCACCAGCTAAAGAAGAAAAGACACACCCCCTGAGAAAGTACACGGCCCCTAAGCTCCCAGCTTTAAATAATACTAGCAGAACAATCCTAGCAATGAATGTGGAGATCTCTGGATCCATGTGAGGTACAGGGCTAGTTCTAGCTTTGTTAGAAAGGCATTGTCATGTATTATATGATGTCTGACTAGTCCTAGGTCCTATAGTCATGCCCAAAATATTATAGACAGGCCTTTTCAGGTGTAGCTACCATATAGCTAAAGGACAAAAACGCAAGCACTATAAAACTTAATATATTTTTTATCGCTTTGTCCAGATCAATAAAGCATATACGATGGGTGTAGCTCCCTTATGAGACTGTTAATCTAAGCAAAGGTTTACACCATAAAATGACAATAATTCAGCAATTATCTCCATAACGTAATGGATCATTTTTATACTCATGTTATCTAGTAAGAAAGTAGACTGATAAAAAAGACCTGGATGATCATGAGGTGCAACCCTATAATATGCAACAACATTATTAGGTGTCACACATAGGCTTTTTTTGCTGTTCAAAGTTTTTGGGCTTGCATTTTTTGGGTGACATATTTGGAGTTTCCCAGTTATTGCATGGGAAATTTTTTTCATCCTTGAGATGCGCTTTTTGTTGGGTTTCTGTTTTGTTTTTTATATTTTTTAGTTGCAGCCTACTCTGGATCTGATATTTTTCCCTAATTGTGTGGCATTTATTTCCCATAGACCTCCTTTATTTTTTAGCTTTAAAAAAGGTATGTGTCATGGGGTGTTTTTTGCACCGACAAAGAGGATGTGACATTACAGGGGAACATATAGTTTGTTATTAAATATAAGATATGCAAAAACACCATTTAAAAATAAAATGCCAGATGGTAAACACACTATATGGCCAAAATGCCTCAGGAATGCCTAAAAAAGCTACGAAAAAAGCTGACCAAGTCAGATGTTTTTGGAGGCCTTTTCCTGGCCAAAAAAAAAACACATAACACAAAACTGTGTTGGATCAGATGTTATGAGAAACAATTTCCTGAATCTCACCTCTGTATGATATCTCATAAAAGAAATGTTTTATCCCACTACTGACATTTGTGACGGTCGTAAACATGGGATCGGTCATAGTTTTCACCTTAGTTTACACATCTAGACAGCCTGTTACTCATCCACAAGAAGTATAACACACCGGGTTCTTTAAATACCACAATACTATATAGGATATATAGTATTTTACATTTCGATCACGTAGCCCTGTAGATAGTTTGTGTGAGAAAAATAAAATGTCCAGGCGTGTCTTGGATGGCCATAGTCTCCTCCGCTCTTACAGGTTTATGTCCACCCACCACAGTAGCCACACTATCGACATTCTTACTAATATTTTGGGAGATGTAAGCCCTAAAACCCGCCCACTTATGGACAGGTCTTACATAAGCCAGGCCCGTCCATTTTCAGCAGGACTGTCTCTGAAAATCAGGGACAGTACCAGCTAATTCCGGACTAGGTATCAATATCTTGGGCCTAGTCAGGGCTGTAGCATACGCACTGAACCCCAACTGGTGGGAACAGAGCCCTTTTATCACATTAGCACCACCCAGTAGAGCATCCCTGGCACCATGCCACACATGTTCATGAGTTCCTCAGCTGATAAGAACCCCTCTTATAAGCATGGAAGATGGGGATGGTCATTTCCCCACTGCCAGTCCTGAACAGAGGAACATCAGACATGTATAATAAGTATATTATTTGAGCAAAGTCACCACTTTATACAGTTGTATATCACATAGCAACAACTGCATAGTAAAACACCGTAATGTTATATACATTACAAAGATGACCACCAGAGAAAGGACTGCGCCCTGCTCTTATGAAAACACACAAGATTCTGGTAGTTGTTTCCAGATTACAAATCATATGTAGGGCACCTCGGCAGCTATCACATTTGGGTCCAGTTATGGGCACATAGACTCTTCTGCCACAATAGAAGACACCAGATCTATGAATGGCCTATGGAGCCGAGAGATTTTGATCTAGGCTATGAAATTGCTAAAACTGTTCATATTATATGACCTTTTGCTGCACAAATATAACCAGACTGTAGTTTCATAACAGCCAGAAAGCCACTCCCGCACTGTTCAGGTATCTGGCAGGTAGGTCCATCTTTTCACCTCTCTTGGAAAACAAATGATTTTGCCAAGGTAACATACACTTATCCTGCAGGTACCAGGGAAAGGTATTATTACATGTAGCCATTCAGGTAAATGTACATATTGAGCTGTCAATCACTGAATAGGACCACCCACTGGACTCCTAAGCTCAGAATGATAATAATCAAATACAAGTTATGTTGAATATTCTCCTACAAGGCTATGTATCAATCTGCTCAGCTATCTGGACTGTTCAACATGGCAGGTTCTGTTGATGGCCACATATGGGCAAGTCCAAAAAACAAAGGGCATTTATGATGCAGGTAACAGCTGTTATAGTTACACGTTAGACAGACAGTCTTCTATTTGTGGGTTTTAACTCCACCTTAAAGGGCTTATCCAAGAATTGATAATGATGACCTATTCTCAGGATAGGTCATCATTATCACATCGGAGAGGGTCCAAGTCCCGACACCCCTGCCAATCAGCTGTTTCAGGGACCTGCAGCACTCATCGGAGCTCTGTTGAGCTCAGCCAACTCCTTACAGCTTTCCAAGCTGTGGCTGTGCTTGGTATTGAAGTTCAGCCCCATTCACTTCAATGGGGTTGTGTTGCAACTGGGCCATGTGACTAATGTACGGTGATGTCACTGGCCTAGGAAGAGGCTGTGGAGCTCAAGGCCTCTTCTAACAGCTGATCGGCAGGGGTCCTGGTGTCTTACCCCCATCAAAGGATTGGTCAACAATATAAATTCACAGATAACCCCTTCAAAGGTGTTTTCTAGTATTTTGATATTGTTGGCCTATTCCCAGCATAGGCCATAGATATCAGATTGACAGGGATCTGACAGCACCATGGACCACGGCTGATCAACTCTTCCAGAGTAGCTCCAGGAAGTAGGTGCAGGGACTACACAGCTCCACCCTTTGTACAGTGGACAGAGCTAGTTACTGCATTGAAGAGAATGAGGATACAAAAGCAGCACAATGAGCAATGGTGTTCCCGCATCTCTGAAGCAACTCTCCTTCACTTCTATGGGAGCAAGGGTGGACTGAGAACTTAAAAAGTGGCCCTGGAAAATAAAAAATAATAAAAGTGGCCCCATGTTGTAGGGGCGCAACAAAAGTAGCAGCACAATACACTGCCCCAAAATCTGTGGTGGCCATCAATAGCTGCCATTTTCTGTTCTACTCCTCCAGTTGTCTCTGATTAAGAGATGGAGCAGAGGGCTTAGGAGGTGAGATAGGGGCCATAGTTAAATTCAGGAGGCCATGTGTGGTCACTGTCAGGGTACATGAGTACCTGATTCTCACAGCATTAATTACAGTTGAGAGCTCATTATGTACCTGGCCAGCGGCAGAGAGGAGGACTTGGGTGGCCCCCTGAAGCATTGGCCCACTGGGAAATTTCCCTGTAAGGACTATGGTCAATCCGCCCCTGTATGGGAGCTACAAAACAGGTAAGCACAGTCTGCTCGGATAAATTTGTAGTACCAACCACCTTAAGGCAAGATGAGGTCGGGGAACATGGTCACCGGTGAAGATGCTGGGGATCACCAAGAAGAGTTATGACAAAAGATCAACCCCATTATTCTGAATACTTACAGCAAACCAAATTCATAGCCAATAAAAAACTAAACATAATATCCCGTACTTACCATGTTGGGAGGGGACTCCTCACCTGCGGCCTTCAGCTGTAGAAATGAAGGCTTTCATTAATATACTGACTGATATGCAAAGAGGTAGCCTGTCACATTTACACTGACGAGTACACAAAAAGCAGGAAAGACAAAGGACTTGATCTACAGGTAAAGCACAGAAATACACTATTAATATGGCAGATTTAATAAAACCTCAGCCTGACGTACTGTCCCAACATATATGAGACACACAATCATACACGTCTTCTGCATACAATCAAACCAAACACAGGATCACAGTCACTCAAAACCCATACGAGAGGACACAAGTCAACTATCCATCAATATTCCACAACATACACCTTCTACCTCTTCATTCAAATAGCCGTACCCCAGTCTAAAAGGAAAGGAGCCCCTCCAAAGCAGATCTCATGTAGCGCCTGTACCTCCGTGTGACAGAAAAGTGACAGCGAGACACACCCGGAGGGCAGGAAAGGACAAAGTCCAATAAGGAAAAAAAAAATTAAAGAGAGAGCAAGGTAGACGTTATGCAGAGAGCTTCGAGGAGGCTGTAATTGCTTTGAGTATCACATGGACTTTGGCACATCACAGATCTTAGGGAACGGCAGAAGAAAACGACAGATTATAAAACTAGGCGTACATGAAGAAGTCATGGCGCAGGAGGAGATGCACCACCATGACACTGGCTGGAGAGTGACTCGGCCTACAAAAGGGGGAAGACACTAACCATGCAAGAAGATATAAGAGATAAAGATAGAACATGTCACGTGTTTCTGAATGCGTCACCTGGCAAATACGCTGGTGTATGGAAGGAATTCTTGAAATCAGGAGGACGGCACCAAACTGCACTCGTGTGTTCTTCAGTTTCCTATAACGTTGCCTACATATAGTATGAGGACAGAGAATAATAACATGAAAGGCACATAATAAAACAAAAAAGACTGTTAAACCTGGAGAGGCTTCTAGTTCCTTCAGATTATTGCCACATGAGATGTGAAGGCGAAACCAATAGATAGAAGGGCTGTCTGGGATTAGAAATAATAGGAGTTGTCCCCCCCTTTCCCATGTCCATGGGCTGTGTTTGGTATTGCAGCGTATCACAATTCTATGTTTTTATGTTAAACGTATTTTTAAAATTTCTTTGATGATTTTTTTTTAATTTCCCACTATCACTACTGATATTAAAAAAAAAAAAAAAAAAAAAAAACAAATCCTAAAATCCTGCTATTTTTGCACACACTATTGAGCCTCAAAATAGGCTGGCAGTCAGCAGTCATCTCATTATTGTCACAGGTAGTGTTACAATGGTAGAAAACACCTATATACAGATAACATAGGATTCACCATTCACAGTGGGTGATTGTCACCCTCCCTGCACAATGACCTCTGCACAGGTCACATGGTATGACTAGAAAACTCTCCCATAGAAATCACTGAGGTCAAAGAGGTTGTCGGGGCTTTTCTATATTGATGACCTATCCTCAGGATAGGTCATCAATATCAGATTGGCGGGGATCCGACACCCAGTACCCCCCAATCAGCTTTTCTCTTCCTGTCCACTGCAGTATGTCTATGGGACTTCAGCAGTGGACAGGAAGAAAGATGGGAGAGCGGCGTCTTCTCGTACAACTGATCGGTAAGGGTGCCAAGTGTCGAACCCCCAGCTATCTGATATTGATGAACTATCCTGAGGATAGGTCATCAATATTGAAAAGCCTGGACAACCCCTTAAAGTCTATTGTGTCTATGACCCATGTGGACGCTGTAAAGTATATCTCTAAACAGAAAGTCTTAACATATCATTAGGCCTAGTGGCCTATGTGAAAAGCATGATATTAGGACTTTTTTAATATGGTAACATGAAAAATATAAAAAATCTGCAAAAAATTCTAAAAGAAAATATGTTTAACATAAAACTTGATTTACACAAGTAGGTCATCTTCTGCAGACACATTCCCTTTAAAACATAACATAACATTACATGCAGCCACCACCAGAGGGAGCTCGAGAGCTTACTGTTGAAAAAAAAAAAACTGTATGAAACAAAGTCTAAGCTCCCTCTAGTGGTGGCTGCAGGTAACCTGAATGTTATGTTTTAAATCTATGTAAGGGATTTGGAACTCTGTATAAAAAACCCAAAGATCTGACTACTATAACCTTTTAAGGTACTATATGTGATAAAAATTCTGAAAACTAGATTTAAAAGAAAATCTGTGGCAGAGATCGAGAATAAACTTTTTTTCACGCAGATTTTGATGCAGAATTCAGCCTTGCAGAATTGACCATGCCTCTGCTTTTTGTGGTTATTCTTCTTAGAAGGCTTACCTGGCTTGCCGTCCCCTCACATGGGCCTGAACAACAGTGATTTTGCGGCGATATGTTTGGAAATTCTTACGGTTGAGGAATCCTCTAAGATTTTTCTGTAGAGTGAGAGCAGCCAAACTCTGAATTTCTTCCCATTTTCTCTGTAATATCTCTCGGGCGCGCTCTTTCAGAAAGACCTGCACAAGATTTACACTTATTGTCCAGCAACCAAAAAAATATAAAAATTATAGAAGAATTATTACTGTCAATTTCCATCAATTGCATAGACACACAACTGCTCTTCTTTTGATTATAATGCTGTTTTTCTTTGGTTCATCCAAGGCTCTGTTCATGAGTTATGACGCTTTTTGTTAAAATGCAAATTAGGTCTTTGGTGCAATGAGGGCGTATCCATTGCTCTTGTTGCACCCAAGCCCCATTAATTTCTGTGGCCAACCCCTGCCTGGCTGCTTTGATTGACAGGACAAGGCAGTTACAACACAGCCAGGGAGGTAGTGGCCACAGAAATGAGTGGAGCTTGGTTTCGGCAAGAGCAATGGTGATGCTCTAATTGCACCGAAGGCCTAATTTGCTTATTAAGAAAAAGTTTCATAATTTGGGAACAGAGCTTCGGATTAACAAAAAAAACAGCAATATCATCAGGTGAACCACAACTACAGTATGTGTCTATGTAAACAGTTGAAAAGGGAGGTTGCTGGTGACAGATTGCCTTTTAAAGGGAGCCTGTCTAATTGTACATGCAGTCCTATCTGAGGGCAGCACATTATAGAGCAGGAGGAGCTGAGCAGATTGATATATAAATATGTGGGAAAAGATTCAGTAAAGCTTGTAATTTGTTCACTGAAATCAATGCTCTTCCTCTACTTAGGAGTTCAGTGGGCGGGCTTATCAGAAACCTTCCCTGAATGACACTGAGTAGGACTACCCACTGGATCCCAAAGGTTACAAAGAGCAGAAATTTCAATGTATAAATTACAAGGTTCTACTGAATCCTTCCCCATAAACTTATATATCAAACTGCTCAGCTCCTCCTGCTCTATAACATGCAGATCTGAAATCCTGTTTGACTTGACAGTTCCCTTTAATGGTAATTAGAAGCATAAACCCAACTGCATAGCATCAGATCTCTGATAAAACCATGAAGAAACTTCACTGTCTCCAGAATCTAATCCTAACCTGATGATTGATATGTAAACAGCTAATAGGCCTTTATTTTTGCGACCAAGATTAAATGCCTTGGTCAGCTTTACCCAGGGGCAAACATACCATCGAGACAACCCATGTGGCTGAAATCGGGGCACCCAGTCATGGTTGGTCGTATACCTTTTGCTAGTCTGAAGAATGTGTATGTCCAGAGAAACTATATTGATAACAAGGGTGGGGAACTGGCCCTAGAGTCATGATGGAGAGAGCAGCTACTAATGGAGGGTCCAGCTTGATCCTTGCTCTAATTTTGGTACCATTTGGGTATGTAAACTGTCCTACACTTTTTCTTTGAAGAGTTCTTTAACTTATATTCCACTCTATAATGGTAGTTGCACCCAATTGCACTCTGTATCCTTCCCAGGGTCTGTTCTGCTTCTTTCTAACACCTTGTATGTGATAACGCTAACAAGGTCATACCTTTGAGATTCCAATCTGATACAATGCCGAAGAGTCCCCAAATATCTTGCTCAGTACAGCAGCACAATAGTCTCTGTCTTCTGTGAAGGTGCAGCCCTTTCCTGCAAGGTTACCATACCTGAAAAACCAGGAACAGTTTGTTGATGTTATACAAGGATGGAGAAAGTGTCTGAGCTCAAAGTAATGGGTTAAAGTTCTCACCTATAGACGAACTGAGTAAGTGGGATGCGAATAGGATAGCCATCTTTCATCAGCTGCACAGTTTCAAGGATACCAGAATTTCTCAGTTGGGCGCTGACAAACTCCACATCAAATATGCCTGGAAGCTGTAATATAGAAATGTGATATGGAAGGGTCTTTGGGAGATCTGCCATATAATATATATGTATTGTATATTGTGGATTGCTAATATATCAATATAAATAAAAACAAAACTACAAAAAAAGTCATATATATATTATGGGACTAACTAGGGAATGGACACTACTTCTAAATAGGTATTATTTTAACTGGCAGAATCAACCCTACCATACAGTATGTTTGATTTAATAGTGCTGATCCTGCTGACAGTTGCTATTTAAGGGCAGTCTGTCAGCACTGTTTTGACCATACTAAAATTCTAACAGCACTAGGTAGGAGCTGCGGACAGTGCAAGCACACCTTTTGTGGAGCTTTTATCATCAGGAGCAGTGTGAATATGATGTTTTTCCTGTTTGGTTACTGGTCCTGCAAGTGCCCAGAAGAAGTCGCTTCACTATGAAGTACAGTCACATTCCCTCCCCTCTGGTCTGAGTGACAGATATAGTGGTCAACACTTTGCAGTGAAGTGCTGCCTCCTGGGCACTTGTAGAAGTAGAACCCGGCAGAATCAAAGTTCATATTCACACTTCTCCTGAAAAAAAAACTCCAAAAAAAGGTACGTTTGTACTGCTTTCCACAGCCCCTACATGGTGCTGACAGCAGCTTAGCATGGTCAAAATGTCTGCTGATTCCCTTTATATTTAAAGAAACATTTGTCAATCTGCCAGTCTGAAATCTGAAAATAAGGTTAATCTTCCTTCCAGATGTTCAGCTTGGGTCAGGTTGAGGAAGCTGCTTCCAAAACCACAGCCAAAGAGACCCAAAGCTCTTTCCCAATCAGGAAAATGAATAGATGCCTTCTTGGTTCTTGGCATGTATCTGCAGATCTATCTATAATGTATTTATTACACTGAACAGCTGAACACAGGGATAAAGGTCTTGAGTTCTCTATTTTTTGCACAGATTAAATAAAGCATAAAAGCAATAACTTTTCTCTGTAAAATATTTTTTGTGGTTTGCAGTCCCGGTATTACTTTTCTGGCAACATTAAAGTTAAAATGTTTCATTGTATTTAATGTAAGACAATGGAGGTAGTGAGCTGATGATATATTAATGACTAGATACTTACCTTTTTAGGGTTGGGGGAGATGCAGCGAATAAATAAAGTGTGACTCCTGGGGTAAGAAGACAATTAGAATTAACAGAGCTGTAGTACATATAGCTTGCAGAATGTGAAAGGCAGCTTCATAATTTTCTTTACATATTTTGTGTGGGCAGAGATATACTGTATAGAATTTATCAATGTCCTTTGAGGGGACTAGACATTCAGTATTTTCCAAATTAAAAATTATACATTTTAAAGTCTTGCTTAGGACTATTAAAACACGGCGGCTTTCTTTCAGCACCATGGGTTGTATCTGATATTGCAGCTCAGCTCCACTGAAAAGAAAGCAACTGAGCTGCAATAACAAATATGACCAGTTGTGGCACTGTTTTTGCCACCCCTTTATATCACAGTCACCTCCACTGATCACTGGAACCCTACTGTTTATTGAGAGGGCATCTGTTTCAGTAACTCCTATAGAGTTGTATGGAGCGTCAGAGGGTGTGCTTAACCATTGCTTCATATAATCTACACCATACTGTGATTGTTGGTCAGGACAGTGATTCCCCAGGCTGCAGATGCTCTCCTGAATTTTATTATTATGGCTGTCGTCAGGACGGTGAAACAGTTGAATACTGCAGCAGGAGGACGACAGAACCATGCAGCTATTGATGGCCACCACAGGAGGACAGCTTCTGGGGCAGTATCTAGCGCTGCACTACGGTATTTAGTTTTGCTGGGGCGATATTTTGTGTTGCACTATTGTATTGCTGACCCCACTTGCTTGCATTGCCCACCTTCTATCAATTTGGAACTGCCTACAACATGGGGACTTTTAGGTTTTTTCCAGAGCCATGTTTTGTTCCCAGTCTGCCCCTGCCTGCCAGTCTGTTTTCTCTGCAGTAGTCATACCCTACCTCCCCTCTCTATGGAGGTGGTGCAAGCTATATGAAACATTACACAACTAAGCATGCTGGGACTGGTTAGAAACCTCAGCAGGAAGTCGATGAAAACAGGAAGTTCTGCATGTAAACATCCTGCCAGGATGCAGTGATGCTGAGAAAAGGAAAACGCTGCTATGAAAAACAGGTATATGGGGCAAAAAAATTGCAGTTTGTGGTACTCTAGGCAGATAAAAAATTAAAAGTTAAAAAAGTTATAAACTGTCCGTTTCAGTACTGTGAGGAAGTATGCAGATTACCACAAAATAGTCATCTGGGAGACATTTTTTGGACAAATACCTCCACAATTTGGTTTGTAATCCTACCCTATCTGGCTTGATAGACAATCACAAGGAATAACCTGTCTACCAGCATATGGCGCATGCGCACTGTGTAGATGTAAACCAGCGCAAGTACACCTTGCTTCACTGCATGTGCCCTGAAGGTGGAACTCCACTGAGCATAACATAAGACATCAATCAAGCCACCCATGATTACATATCGGACTACTGTCTTCTAAGAGACACCCCCCAGATGACTATTGTGGGTTACTTTGCATATAAGGCTAATGTAAAAGAATATACATTTCTAAAAACATACATTATCACAGCAGGGACACCCAATTATCACTTGCACATAGTACCATGAAAATAATATCTATATTATAATTTTATCTTACCTTTTCAGATGACAAGTCAGTTCCTGAAGGTTCTGCTGAAATCTCCCAGTTAGACTGGACTCGAGGCATTTGTTTTCTGACTTTCCTACCTGAGGTTGGGGGACATGGCTCTCCCTCTTGAAAAGGTCAGACAGCAGCTATGGAAAAAGCCACGAAAATGTAATACATAGTGACCTCCAAGATTACATGGAATGGCAAGACCTAATGCAGAAGAAGGGAGATTTAGAAATGTTTTGAATAAAGGAAGTGTTCACAGAATTGGATATCACTAAATGAAAGGGAAGTGGAAACATGAGAGATGTAAAGAGGACATATGCAGATACAGCAAAGTGGAAACTGCTGGGTAAAATGAAAGATGTCTGTTACCTTCAAGCGGCTCTGGGCCAAGACCTCTCTGGCAATAGCTGGGAGTCGGTCTCTGTTCTTGCTTAAGAAGTTATGAACCTGGAGAATATGAGAAGTTAGTGTGATCAATCTGATATATGGTACAATATTTAAAGTTACTGAACAGAACATATCACCTGGTATGTGACAGGCCCACAGTAATGCTGCAGTGTGAATACAGGTAGGGGTAATTTGGGCTTGATATAGCTGCTGCTATCACCATGGTGGTAGTGACACTTCTGTAAGAAAGTATGGTCTGTAGCCTACATAAAGAAGAGTTCATTATTCAGATGTATTGTTCATTATTCACACACTATGATTAAGTTCATAAAAAGTTGGCTGACCTACAAACATGTTTTAGGAGCACATGGAGAAAGCCTACACAAGGTCAGTGAGAACAAAAGTTCAGGTAGTTTGGAGTTCAGGATCTTCCTGAAGCATAGGAAAAGTGCTGACCACTGGTGGAGCCTATGCACACTATTAGATTATGGCTCCATACAGCTGTAATGTGCAGATGAAGGACTAATGGAGATGTTTTTGGAGCACATGGAAGTAGTCTACATGAGGGCAGTGAGAAAAAAGTTCAGGTGGTTTCGAGTTCAGGATCTTCCTGCAGCATAGAAAAAGTGCTGACCACAGATGGAGCCTATACACACTATGACATTATGGCTCTGTACAACTGTAATGTGTAGATGCAGGACTGGTAGAGATAATTTTTCAGGACATTGTGGCCTATACACACTATGACATTATGGCTCTGTACAACTGTAATGCGTAGATGCAGGACTGGTAGAGATAGTTTTTCAGGACATTATGGCCTATACACACTATGACATTATGGCTCTGTACAACTGTAATGCGTAGATGCAGGACTGGTAGAGATAGTTTTTCAGGACATTATGGCCTATACACACTATGACATTATGGCTCTGTACAACTGTAATGCGTAGATGCAGGGCTGGTAGAGATAGTTTTTAAGGACATTATGGCCTATACACACTATGACATTATGGCTCTGTACAACTGTAATGTGTAGATGCAGGACTGGTGGAGATAGTTAATATAGGACATTCCTCTGTTAACCCAGAATGCATGACCAGGGTCATTTTGAACCATAATGACTATAACTTTTTCATTGTTGGGCTAGACACATGACATTTATGGAGTTTTTTTAAGGAAAAATATTTTTATACATATAGAGTATGCTTTGTTAGAATTTGTAGGCTAGCCATTTGAAAAATAGTAAAGATAATGCTTTTTTTCTTTTTACATTTTAGCTATTTTTTCGTGGAAATAAGATATCATTAATATATATTTTTATTTTAATTTGTCACTGTCTACTGTAGCTTTTTTAACATGTTTTCACTGAAAAAGTAACTAAATACAATAATGGGGAAAAAATAAATCAAAAAGAAGGGGAAGGATGGGAAAGGAAGGGAAGGGTAGAAATCATAGGGGGAAAACAGAAGATATTACATGGAGTCCACCATAAATTTTGATATGTTACATGCCCAATTTTGAGTACTCGGGTCTAGGCTTGCCATTATGACAGCATTTAGGGCAGGGAATGTTTTTCTTGGGTGGGTTACTTTTTATGTATTTTTTATTTATTTCCATATTATACTTTTATCCCTGGCGATCATGTAACGAGTCACATTCTAGAGGTTATATGACTCTTTATGTAACGAGTCACAAAACCACAGGGATGCATAGAAGCAACAGCAATGTGTATGTAAAATTAAGGAAGACAGAAGTGGTGAAAAACTCTTCTGGACTTTTCTCCAAAGTCCCTGGCAGTCTAACATGACCTGGAACTTGCCCCAGTTAAATAAGGCACAAATAGGTGCAGTGTAGGGTCATAGATTCCAATGGTTGCCATATTACATAAGGACAAAGTATTGAGACTGTGTGCATGGGCCCTTAGAGGGAGAGCGTGACGCTTAGCGAAGTAGATGGAGATACTTCAAGAATTTGTTCTTTGACCTGAAGAATCAGCTGGCTGACTGAGAGGACGATAAATGAGCTGGCACTGACAGTTGCATAACTTACATGGCAGAGTTCAGGGAGAAGCACTTAAAGGCAAGGTAAATATGTAAGGGCATGAACAAAGAGAACAAGAGGAGGAAAACGATACCTATTCTATATGTTCCTTCATTTTTTGCTACAAAAATTTTTTTTAATTATATCACTCATCAGATTTCAGGAGTATTGGGATTGAGATGATTTGTCATAAATTGTGACGAACTTGCAAAAACTCTCAGTTCTCTTTCGTCTTTTTGTTCCACACAAATACTTTTTTATTCATTGTGGCAGACAGTAGAGTTTATAGCTATTATGCCCTTATGGCCTTAGTCTTCTACTGGTGATGGATGGTATCAGGTACCCCTAAACTAGTTTAGTGGATGCTTCATCGAGGTCTTCAGGTATCATATTTGATGGACATGTCCCAAGGTCAAGAGACTTTGGATTAATTTATACAGTTCCATCTATTCTGTCAGTTGCCCAGAGAGCAAATTATTCTTGGGTCCTAACCCTCACATCATCAACAAAGTGTAATAGATTTTGAATCAAACAAATAGACACTAGTGGTAATTTATTGACTCAAAAGGCAGCTCCAAATGTTTTTTTTTATCTCCTGAACCTTTGGGGCTCACTAATGAATCAGAGCCTGAGCCCACTGGAGAACCTTCTGGTATGCAGTTGGGCCAGTCTGACACGGAAAGGACCCTACTTATGCTTTCCTTGATGGATGAATGAATACTACATTGACGTGTGATATCACTGTCCAGTTTTAGTTCTGCCATATCCATAGGTGTGGGTCCCTCCACTAAGACCCACTCCTATCTCCAGAATGGGATAACTGAAGTAAAGGAGAGTACACCGTGTATGTGCAGCTTGCTCTTTGTTCACGACTATGGGACTTCTGAAAATAGTCGAATTAGCGTGATCAGCAATTTTTGAAACTCTCATAGTTTGAATGGAGGGCAGGCCCTGCATAGACACCTGGTCTCCCTTCACTTGGAGTACCCCATCCTAGAGACAGGAGTGGGCCAGGAGTGGAACTAGCACCTATCTGACATTGATGGCATATCCTAGCGATATGCCATCAATGTTCCAGATGGGAATACCCTTTAAGAGCCTTTAAATGAAAAGACAAAAAAAGAAGATGGGGGTTAAATAGCATTAATATTACAACTAATACAACGGTGACACAGTGACACAGGCACAATAGGAAAAGAGGTCGGTCATAGAAACAGTTACTGGTCTACAGCAATAGGCTATCCAGGGTTGCCAAGTGCCGCCAAAATTTGACGCTGATTCTCAGTTTGATATATTGTTTGTAAGCGCAACCTTAGATGTAGCAAAAAGCAATGAGTGGTAATTTAGTTGTATATTAGTACTCTAAATCTAGTATGCTCTCATTTTTATTGTGTGCATACTATAGCAAGCTGACATGCTCTGCATTTTTCCTTTTATGTGTGTACATTCCTTAGAGTAGGAGCTCTCTCTCCTGGGTACAGGGCAGGATTATCCAACAGCCAAGAAGCATAAAAGCTAATTATAAACCTACACTAAAGGTTAGTAAATAGCTATGCCATTACCATCTCGGAAGCACACATGCCTAATTATAAAGACTGGCACACCACAAAGTGGTCTGCTGTCAACACCCCTTATTTCCAATGGAAATGAAATTGTCTTGAATTGAAAAGGTTGCATATCAAGAAGGATGTGCAGCATTTGACCAGAACTGTGGTAGACTAATCGTAGGTGATATGTGGACCAAGTTATGGAGATATCAAGATGTCACTCAGAACTGGCCATGACTTCTGACAAAAAGATTTTAAAGTCCTGGTGCACTACACTTCCCATCATTTGCAGATCTTTTTCCAAACTATTAATCTTAGTTCTATATTTTTATGGAGCAGTAGGCTAGTGTGTAGACATATTATACCTGGGCTAACTTGCTCTGTTCCTCCAGAATTTGGAGAATTCCATGGGGTCGATCGGTAAGAAGCTGCAAGCAAGATTCTCCTCCCTCTGCAGAAAATGGGATCCAGCACAGCCCCTCTCTGGTGTATTCCGCCTTCAGTGTTTTATAGAAATAACAAAATGGTATAAGGGGAAAGAGGCAGATATTTTCATTACTGCACAAGGTACTTTGGTTGATTTACCTGTTCCTGAGAGACAAGACTATCTATGCTGTGCTGCTGGATATGCTCATTAGCAAAGTTCCTGCATAGCTGCTCCAAGCTGTTGACACCGAGATTCTGTAATACCAAGCTATATTATTAGAAGAGATGAACATCCTTAGATTTGTGGAGACTAGACAGAAATATTGGGGGTGATTAGAATACTTATGGCATTCATGAGGATGGGTGACTGTGACTTGTGAAAAATTTGGTGGAATGTTTTGTAGAAAATCTATCATACATAATGTCACCCAAAGTGACATTGGGGCATATTTATTAATCCTATATATAGTACAAAGAGTAGAAAAGCTACGCTACCGGTATAATTTAGGATGAAGATTCAGTGTACTTCTCTAGCCCTGCATCTATGTATCCTGGACAAGAGTAGCTTACTGACGCCTTCCCCTGGAATTCATTACAGGGGCACATTGGATGACACAGGGGTATTTTTAGGGTACCTATTGTATCTTATGCTACTGCTATTTTATCATAATAAAGCTTTCTTAGTTACTTTGCTATTTTCGATGATGTTTATCTGCTATTTTAGAAATTGGACTGGACTGGTTGAATAAAGAAGAAAAAAAAAACACTCTACCTCGAAGCCACAGATGTCGATAATACCTAACGAGCTGTCGGTCTCCCGTGCACAAAGCCAATTGTTTCCTTTCTCCAAAAGCCAATCAAAGAGCAGTGCATAGAGTGTCTGAGAGATTGCATCCCTAATGACAAAAGAAGTCAACCGATTAACGTTCTCCACTTATTTCATTTTAGTTAATTAATCATTCAAAGAGGAAAGCTGAGCTTACCGAACATCTATGGAGGCTTCTACTGAGAGAGGGGAAAGAGCTTGGTCATAGGAAGTCCTCTAGGAAAAGAAAGATTTAATCAGCATGATGACATGTAACATTGATATAAATTGTATAGAATAGCTCTTCTTTTTTTGCTAGAAGAGTTAATATATACAATTAGAAAAACAGTCTACCCGCAACTCCAGCTTGGGTTCACCTTACAGTGCATTTAGAGTGTTTTCAGCCCTTTCACTTTTTTCACATTTTGTTATACAGTGATCCCTCAAGATAAAATGGCCTCGGGATACAATATTTTCAGCATACAATGGTCTTTCTGACCCATGGTAAGTTGAAACCAGACTCAACATACAATATCTCTAGATCCAACCAAACCAGGCCACTTCTCTGGTAAAATAGCTGGATTAGTTGCTAGTTATCAGCTATCCCTGACTGTTATATGTAAGGACTTGTTTTATCTGTTTTAGTCATCTGCTTATTTTTCTTAAATCTTCATTTTCTCTTATTTTGGATGACATTTTGGGGTTTTGAAACAGATTACTCAACTTACAATGGTTTCGACATACAATGGTCGTCCTGGAACCAATTAAGATTGTAACTTGAGGGACCACTGTATTGTGGATGTGTGCTTAAATAAAAAGAATTCAAGTTTTCCCTAACAGTCTGCATTCAATACCCCATAATGAGAAAGTGAAAACAGAAATGTAGAAATTTTTGCAAATTTATTAGAAAGAAAAAACTAAAATTTTGCATGGACATAAGTATTTAGACCCTTTGTTATGACACTTGAAATTTAGCTCTGGGGCCTGCCATTTCTTTTGATCATCTTTGAGATGTTTATACACCTTGATTGGAGTCACCTGTGCTCAAACCAGTTGATTGGACAAAATTTAGAAAGACACAGCTCTGTCTATATATCACAATTGACTTGACAATGAATATCAGAGAAAAAAAAGTCATGTCAAGGAGAGATCTGTCTGTAGAGCTCAGAGATAGGGTTGTGTGGAGGAACAGATCAGGAAAAGGGTCCAAAATAATTCTGCAACACTGAAAGTCCCCAAGAACACAGTAGCCTCCGTAAATCTTAAAGGGAAGACGTCTGGAGCAACCAGGACTCCTCCAAGAGCTGGCTGTCCCACAAAAGTAAGTAATTGGGGGAGAAGGGCCTTGGTAAGGGGGAGTGACCAGAAAGAAGCCTCTCCTCAGTAAAAGACAAATGAAAGCCTGGGGTTAGCAAAAAAGCACCTAAAGGACTCTCAGACTGTCAGCAACAAGATTCTCTGGTCTGATGAAACCAAGATCAAACTGTGTCATATTTGGAGGAAACCAGGCACTGTTCATCGCCTGCCCAATATAATTCCATGATTTTGTGATAAACTGTCCAGAAAAAAGAAAAATTCTGTTAAGCAACCCTGTATTGAATGCAGAATGATGAGGGAAAACTTAAATTTTTTATTTTAGCACAAGGTCACAGTAAAAAATAAACGGCAGGTGGCGCTATACAGATACATTTTATTGAATAACTCAGTGGCTATACTAATTTTTTAAATACATGCAATTACAAAAAGTATTCAGATACAGGTGTTGGTTTGAAAACTGCTGAATATTTTTGTGGACAATGCCTTTAACATGCCCATGCAATTTTCGCATATTTTAAATGACCATTTCATGATTTCACCATTTCAGAATTTGGCTTTTGTATAGTACACTAGAAAACTGTTGCACAGCCTTAATAGATTCCCTCTATTATGTACTTTTTATGTATATTACTCACAGTCACCCTCTGAGTAATTGATTTCTGAAGTCCCTCAGGTGATATCTGTAGAAGACTGGCCACAATCCTAATCTCTGTAATTCTGAAACCAGCTGCTGCACTAAATATGTCGCTCTGGAATCACACATACAATAAAGCTGAATTATAACGTGAAAAACAAAGAATAAGAAGAATTGTTAAAATCCACGCTATCTTACATGAAAGGAAGTGAAGCAGATGTTGCCCAACTGCAGAATGGCGCTCAGAATGGCCCAGATGGAAGTCAGCTCAATGTCAGAAAGGCCCATCTCACGTAGACATTTTTCAAGCACCATGAAGTCCGTCTTGTCATTTTTCCCTGGAAGATCACATGCTCGACCCTCAAAAGTCATTAAATTAATATATTTCACTATTTTATTAAACTTCTGGATTCAATTAATCTGCTCTCTTCCACAATCTACATATGTTCTAGACAGTGGCGTACATAGAAAAACAAGGATTAAACCAGGCCCCCACACAGGACAGAAGGGTTTCTGCCTAAACCCTTTTCAATGACCCCTGGGCCATTTTTCCACTGCCTCATTTGATAAAAAGTTGTTCCTTTAGAGGGTAGAGTCCTGACCAAGTTTTCACCTCCAGTAGAAGAGGAGATGATCCCAACTGGGCCCCCTCTTGCCCTTGGCCCCATAGCAGTCGCATGGTCTATGGTAGTTACGCCCCTGGTTCTAGAAGTTACCTATACAGATTATCAACTTGGCACTCGATCAGATTGTAAATGCAACTCACCTGATTAAGATAATAGTAGGTTTCTGGTTCTTGTAAATACAGTCTCTGCTTCTCATTCTCTGAAAGACCCTCAAGCAGTTCATAAAAAATGTGGAACCCCCTCTCGCCCGAAGCCTGGCATTAGAAAATTACCAGAACTGGTAAGTAAAGCGTTCTCCTGCATTTTGAGAGAACTGGACAAAAGTGAGTTTACCCACCTGGAACACAACACGGAACTTCTCTAGGAGATACTGAGTTACCGAGCACCCCACTAATGCACCCCTAAAACAAGTAAGCAAGGGAGTGTTATTTATCACAAGTGCCATACAGTGCCCATATCAATAGTTCTATACAACACCTGGCCATACCAATAATACTATACAGTGCCCTTGTCGATAGTACCATAAAGTGTTCATAGTAATAGTGTCAAAATTGTAAGGATCTACGGTATACTATATTCAGGGCCCATATAATATATGGTCCAAAAGACTAGAACATAGTGTATAGCATCCAGATGAATAGCGCACGGATGCTTGGATGGTTTAGGTAAAAAGGGGTGCATCCAGATAAAGTACTGTAGTCTTGTATAGTGTCCAGATAAATAGCGCTATAAATCATGCGCAGGGCTAATAGTTTGTCCACAAAATAATGTCATACGGCATCCATATGGTGTCACATGGCTTCCTATCCGCAGAAACAGTACATATACTACAGCTTCTAGATAAACAGTCACACAGCATCTAGAGAACTAGTATCATGCAGCATACAGATAAATAGTGTCATGCATAGTACAGATAAATAGAGTCATGTAGTGTACAGATAAAAAGTGTCATGTAGTGTACAGATAAATAGAGTCATGTAGTGTACAGATAAATAGAGTCATGTAGTGTACAGATAAAAAGTGTCATGCGGCATACAGATAAATAATGTTATACAGTGTAGAGATAAATAGTGTCATGTAGTATACAGATAAATAGTGTAATATGGTATACATATAAACAGTATCATGCGGCATACAGATAAACAGTGCCATGCGGTGTACAGATAAATAATGTCATGCCGTGTACAGATAAATAGTGTCACACAGTGTGCAGATAATTAGTGTCATACAGTGTACAGATAAATAATGTCATATAGTGTACAGATAATTATTGTCATGGGGTGTACAGATAAATAGTGTCATACAGTGTACAGATAATTAGTGTCATACAGTGTACAGATAAATGGTGTCATACCGTGTACAGATAAATAATGTCATATAGTGTACAGATAAATAATGTCATATAGTGTACAGATAATTAGTGTCATGTGGTGTACCGATAAATGGTGTCATACCGTGTACAGATAAATAATGTCATATACTGTAGTGTACAGATAAATAATGTCATATAGTGTACAGATAAATAATGTCATATAGTGTACAGATAATTAGTGTCATGTGGTGTACCGATAAATGGTGTCATACCGTGTACAGATAAATAATGTCATGTAGTGTGGTATATATCCTATGTCTGAAGTGAGACAACCCCTTTAAAGGTGCCACATCATGTCGAGACTATGGTGCAGAAAAATTGGTCTAAGAAAGCCAACCAAGAGATTGTTTAAAGTAAGAAAAAAAGAGTGTAATTTATGAGTATTTTTAATTACCCCCTATTTTCTTATTTTACACCACCTCTTGGTTGGCTTTCTATGCCAGCAAGGGAGTTAGTGTAGAATTAAGGCTGTTAGCCTCCTCTACATAACGTAGGCGCATCAAGCGCATCAGCGCAGGAGTATTAATTTATCATCCAGAGTGAGCCACTGTGATAAATATGGCGGCTCCAGTATAGTACCTAAATGTAGAGGTGCATTTACATGCGTAAATGAGCAGCAGACGGTTGGGAAGGAAGTGTTCCTTCCCGACAGTCGGCTATTTGTTAAGTGGAGGTGAAGAGCTGCATTTACATGCAGTGATGAGGATGAGGGGTCGCTATTAGATTTAGATTGTTTAGATAGCATGATCTGCTGGCCAGAAACCATAATTTAGGTGCCTGCACAAATACCAGTTTCACTCGATGTACGAGCATCTCGCTCGTTCATCGGGTGATCGGCTGCACATTTACACAGGCAGATTGTTGGGAATGAGCGTTCACCCCGTCTAAATCCAACTTAAAGGGAACCTGTCATCAACTTTAGACAGCCCATACTAACGGCAGAATAAAGTAGAGACAAGTGAGTTGATTTCAGCAGTCTGTCATTTATTAGTTATTAGTTAAAAGTCAGTGGTTGCTGAGAACCAACATCACAATCATTGCAGACTAGGCCTGGAAAAGAGTCATGGCCACCTGAGAAGAGTCCTGGTTATTCATGAATTCCTGCTCTCCCTGCCCACCTGCTGATGACTGACAGTCTTCTACCTAGTTTTCTCCCTTTCTCTCTAGCAGAGATATGTCAATCATCAGCAGATGGTCAGGGAGAGCATGAGATTATGAATAACCATGACTCTTCTCAGGTAGATTTGACTCTTTTCAAGGCCTGTGCTGCAATGATTATGATGCTGGTTCTCTGCAAAAACCACTTACTTTTAGCTTATGAGTGACACACCGCTGAAATCAGCATTTCTGTCACTATTTTATGCTACTCTCAGTAAGGTCAGCATGAAGTTGATGACATGTTCCCTTGAAGGCAGTATTAATAAATCTGCCCCACTGTGCCCAGATAAATGGTGTAATATATTTAGCAGATAAAAGTACAGGCAGCTTTAAGATATGTAATGTGAGTCCATATAATTTGTAAATACTGTATCTAGTGTTGAATACTCCAGAATCTCCAGATACTGTAGACAGGATTCAGTTGCACATGTTGTCTGCATAGTGTGTGTGGTGGTATACTGTATCATGTAAACTAACATGTCGGCATCTAAGCATTCCCTAGATCAATGGTGACCAAACTGAGCCCTCAAGAGTCAGGTGTATGTTTTCCAGGTCTTTATGGTGGAAATCTCTCACGTAGATTACTACATACATGCATATATGACATATACCTTTGAAAGAACATCTGAAGAATCTGCCCACAGCGCGTGGAATTACTGTTCAACACAGTTTTCGCATTTCCAAAACTTTCCAAGACAGTGAGAAAGTCAAAGATCTAAGGGAATAAATGTTTCCAATGGTCAACACAAGAGGCTGATTATATAATTCCACTCGAAAGTCCTTTCGCCCAACCACATGATTAATACCTAAGGGTATGGTGGACTATGCTTCACACGTTTAGCACATATGATGAGATGGATTACACACTAGAAATGTGAAGAAAGTGACTATTTTAATAATTATGTAACGCACATAATGAAAGTACATGACCACCAATATGATAAGCTTAAAGGGGTTCTCCAAGTTAAATTTATTGATGACCTATCCTCAGGATAGGTCATCAATATCAGATCGGTGGGGGTCCGACACCCGACACCCCCGCCGATCAGCTGTGCCGTGCCAGCACTGCCTCCTCTTCATTGTTTACACGCTAGCCGTAACATGGGTATCGGTGAGTAGGTGTAATTGCACCCAAGCCGCCCCATTCATTACAATGATCAAAATGAATGGGGCGGTTAGGTTTAATTACAGACAGTGATTGGCTGAGCTGAGCATGTTGAGACAGGAACAGGAAGTGGAGCTGAGATACAAATTCATGGCATGCTCCTTTGTATTCCATACTAGGGTTGAGCGAATCAAACTATCTGAAGTGGACGTCGATCCGAATTTCAGGGAAAATCCGTTTTGCTGCAAAGCCAAATTTCCTCATGCTTCGTGGTAACTAATCAATTTTCCCTGAAATGGGGGTAAACAAAAAAAAATTCATACTGACCTCACCCATTTGAACCCGAAGAGGCCACCGCAGCCATCTTGATTGAAAAATCAGCGCAAAATCTCATTGCATTGTATGACATTACAGCGCGGTGTCTTCAACCAAATTGCTATCAACTGGATAAGGTGAGTACGGTATTTTAAATTTTTTTCTCCCCACCGGATTAACCCCTGAAAGCCCTCAATGTTCATCTGAGATTGTGCGATCAGAGATGAACGTGGCATCTGAGGGATTTAAAGGGGTTGTCCTATGATAGACAATGGGGGCTGCCGAAAATAGTTGAGCGCTGGCTCGGCTATTTCCGTCAGCTCCATAGAAATGAGTGGCCGCGCATGCGCGGTGCGCTCCCATTCATTTCTATGGGAGCAGCGGGGAGCTGCCCCTGGTGGTGGCCGGACGCCAGGAAACCCGGGGTCCTCCAGGCACAACTCTCCTTGCTCCGTTCTCAATATAGGTGCGGGTCCCAGCGGTGGAACCCGCACCTATGAGACAATGGGGGCCATATCCTAGCGATATGCCCCCATTGTCTATGATGGAAATACCCCTTCAATGACGGAGAGTGGCGCAATCGCCATTCCCCGTCATTGCACCCGCTAAATACAAAGAAATGCACTTCGTGATAAAATAATTGGTCTCAAAGCAAAATTTCTTTGTGCAATTCGGCGAAGCAGCCGAATCAAAGTTTTGATAACTTCATCACTATTCCATACTAAAAGGTTTTTCTGAGTGTTTATTATTGATGACCTATCCTCAGGATTATCAGTAATCAATTATCAATATCTGATCGGTAATGTGAAAACATTACTTCTAGCATTACTAACGGCATTCAGCATTTCAGGTAATATATGCCCACAAGACAATGGCATGTATGTTCAGTGAGGTCTCATACCTGTAAGGGCTTGCCTCCATGTCTCATCGTAGGTGTTGTTAGATACTGTACAATCACTTTTACAGCCTCTGTCTTACCAGAGCCTGTGTGTCCACTGCAGCCAAAGGGAAACGGGAAGAAAATAAAAAAATCAGACAAAAGGGAGAAAAGAAGTAGAACATAAAAAATAATGAGCGACATAATGGAAATACAGAGCTTGCGTCTTAAAGGCTAGGTACACCTTCGGAGACAATTTTTTTGTTGCATGATTGCATTTTACTCATTTTTGGCTAAAAAAAAATCATATTTTCAATTGGCCTCTATTGAAAATATTGAGCCATTCTGTCACAAATGGTTAACTGTTTTTCTAAGGGCCCTTGCACACCACCGTATGCCGTCTGCTACATGTCTGTGAGCAGGCCATATGTCCGGGAGCAGCATTGATTGTGCGCACGGGAGCGCACAGCATCATACTGTACATGACAATGATACTGTGCACGTCGGGCCGCCCGCGGGGCTATTGTCCTGCATTCACAAGATCATATGAGTGCGAGACAACAGTCTTGCAGGGGTGCGGCGTGCACAGCATCATTGTCATCTATGATGCTGTGCACTCCCGTGCGCACGATCAATGCCGCTCTGGGACATATGGCCCTCAGAGCGCATACGGTCGTGTGCAAGGACCCTAACTGTGTGATTGGTACTTTCACTTTGTGCTGGTTATCTAATAACCCTTATATCTAAACTACTGAGGTCATAAACACTTATTACTGTTGCAAATCCGAAATGTAAAGGGGATGTTTAAGTTCATGTAGTGTAAATAAAGGGTCATTATTTTTAAAAGGAAAGATAGTTTGATTTAGTTAAAAGATTATGTGTCATCAAAAAATGAGCTATATTTAATCACATTTTTGGTGTTTTTTTTTCATTTTTCCATGTCCCTATTTATATACTGTATATATATATATATATATATATATATATACACACACATATATACATATATATATACACACACACACATATATACATATATATATATACACACATACTGTATATACTGTAAATCTAGCAGAGCAATGAATGTGGAGATCTGTGGATCCATGTGAGGTACAGCGTGGGATAACTACTTTAAGTTCTGTTTTTATCCCTTTAATTATATATATATATACACACACACACACACACACACACACACAGTGCTCTGTGACCTATGCAGAGGTCAGGATGGAAGAGATAAGCTGTGATATCACCTATTGTGAAAGGTGTATCCTATGGTGGATCTATATAAAGGTGATATCTGTCATTGTAATCCTGCCTCTGATTATAATGCAATGGCTACTGAAAAGTTTCCTGTACAGAACAGTAAGTCTTGACATATTTTAGGCCTAGTGGTCAGTGTGAAAACTGCATGATTTTAGATATTTTTTAAAAATATAACATAGAATATTATAGAAAATTAAAGCAAAAATTACGAAAAATTCTTAAAGGGTTTCTGTCATCAGAAATCTTGCTATAAAACTTTGTGTCATTTGCAAATGACAAATATGTTATTTGTATAGCTGTCTGTTGCGCTGTTCTTGGGAAAATTAATGTTTTAAAATATGCAAATGAATGTTCCTAGGTGCAGGGGGCGGTAACCCTGCACCTAGTATCGCCGTATCCCCACCTCTAAACCCTCCTCCGTTCAGTTGATTGACAGGGCCAGGCAGCTAGCTCTGTGGGCTGCCGGCCCTGTCCGAGTCCGAAATCCCGTGCCTGCGCAGTGCGAATAACAATCCGCGCATTGAGGAAGCCGGGACCCGGGCGGGCAGTGGCTCTCAATGCGCCTGCGTGGATTGTTATTCGCACTGCGCAGGCGCGGGATCTCGGACAGGGCCAGCAGCCCACAGAGCTAGCTGCCTGGCCCTGTCAATCAACTGAACGGAGGAGGGTTTAGAGGTGGGGATACGGCGATACTAGGTGCAGGGTTACCGCCCCCTGCACCTAGGAAGGTTCATTTGCATATTTTAAAACATTAATTTTCCCCAAAACGGCGCAACAGACAGCTATACAAATAACATATTTGTCATCAGGTGTCATTTGCGCATTGCAAATGACACAAGGTTTTATAGCAAGATTTCTGATCACAGAAACCCTTTAAATAAATATGATCAACACAAGAACCTGATGTAAAAAGTAGGTCATTTTGTGATAACACATTCCCTTTAGGAATAGCACCAAGTCCATAAACATCGTATAGCTCCATAGATCGATAAACAAGCCAAAAATACACAACCCCACCCCCCGATCTCACCCAATTACTTTGACTTGTATAGAAGCAACAAAGGACATTTGGAATAAAAAGCGGCATGGATGTCCCAAGAACTAGAACAGGGTCGCTATAGATAACAAAATCATTTACCTATGACAACAATACAACGTTCTCAAGTAACAAAGGTTTTTATTTCACAGTTGGCAGGGGCAGAGAGAGAAAACGGGAAACGTACTGAAATGAAAGACTAGAGATTGTAAAATAATACATTGTGCTGAATACAGCATTGTTCTACCACTCCATGTCTGGTGGGTGCCTAATGAACACAATGAGGATTGTAAAGTCATAGTTATTCCAGGGTTCCGGAAACACATTTCTGGAACCAAGAGGATTTTTTTTAGTTTTAACAAGTTTTTATTGAGTTGCAGGCAACAGAATAATATGACATACTGTACAATTATTACAATGTATATCAATTATGGAGATATGAGTCAATGCTGGAAAAGTATGATACATAATACAAGCAGTCATGTACTCATTAGATGAAACAATCTGTCACAGAGCAAATGTATCACAGAACAGAAAATAACTGTACTTATGCAATCAAATACATACATAAGCTAAAAAACATTGGGTAAAAACTAGGGAAAAGGAGGGAGGAGGTGGGGGGGGGATTACCTCTGTACCAATCCCAAACATGGCCTAAAGTAATTTCAGCCCACACTGGAGGGGGGGCCAAAGATCTATCAGGCGCAGACAAGTTGGATGTTGATCCAATGGTATTTAGATGTCTATACCTTCTCCAGACATCCCAGATTTTGTGGAAAATGTGAGGAGAGTTTGTTACCCAATGTCCTATTTGCTCTAAACGGTAGACCTGGTCACATTTCAGTTGCCACATGGTCAAGGGGGGAGTTTAATCTGACTTCCAAAAGGACGTCAATACTGTCTTTGCTACAGCGCAGAGGTGTATAACCAAACGTTTGCCCTCCACTGAAAAAGGTAAATCACTAGATAACCCCAAGAGGGCAATTTGGGGGGTTAATTGAAATTTCGACCCAGTGACAAGGCCAACCCATATTTTTCCCAAAAAGGCTTTATGCCTTGGCAGAGCCACCAAATGTGATAGAAGGTACCCACTTGGCTACCACATCTCCAGCATATGTTACTGGAGGTAGGGAAGATTTTTTGCACAAGAGGTTTTTTTTAGGGAACAAAAAGTTAAGAGTTCACAGGTTATTTCCTCTTTGCTGTTCCATACTCATAGACCTTTGGCTTACATTTAGAACATTGTCTACGCCTAAACCAGGCATAGAGAATGATAAATGAGATGGACCTGCTGGCCTGTCCCCTTCCCTGCCTACGACATGACCCCTTTTTTTAGACCTGGCGTGAGCGGGAAATAAGTTGCAGATTCTGCCGCACCATGGTGTGCAACAGGATCTGCACCAGATATACACCACAAAAGCAGTGTATATCTGTTCATAAATGACCCCCTCAGTTTGTAACAAAGAAACTTTCGATAACTAGCGCAATTATTTACATGGGTCATGAGAACCACATATAACAAATAATTGCATAAGTATGATGGATCAGATCTAAAGGGGTTGCCTGGGCTATTCTAAAAGTTAACAAGGGGCCCCTTTTATTCACCTCTATATTTGTGCTAAATAGCTGAGTCAATCCTAGGGTTAGGGCCCACCACTTCCTGGAGACTATCTCCAGGGGGTTGTAATTAACCCTACAATTCAGTATTACAGTACATACAAACATCAGAGGGCATGTTTGGGAGGAAATAAAATCACAAAATATCAAGAATCCATCACTTTATATATTTGACCTTGTCTTTGATCATTTAGCAGTGGCCCACTGGGTCACTGCAATGGGACAATTTAGGATAAGTCAATTTAGGAAAACTTGAACAACCTTCTTGGAAGGTCTGGAGAAAGAACTGAACCCTCTCAGTCTATGTCCTATTTGGGTATATGGATGTCATAGAGAGTGATGTCCTGCTCAGGACCACTTCTATTAGCCAGAGAAAAGAGCATAACAGTGGCTCTTGCTCCGGTGGTCCCAGCCGAGCCATGTAATCTATGGATGGCTGATGCAGAAGAAAGGCCATGTGACAAATTTTAGAGGAATCAAAGATGTTCTTACAGGACCATGAAGCACATGACAAACCCAGAAACATGGCCAAAGGTACTTTCTTTAAATGAAGGGTGGTGAACCTGGCTCAGGATAGTAGGGTGCACCAACAAAGGGCCTCACTTTTCTTTTACCGAGAAAGAGAGTATAAAATAAGCGTTGATTGTGGTTGTTTTGATGGGACATATAAAGACATATAAGAAAGTGTTATACGTGCACTAAACTTATCAGTTCTTAAAGGTGTTGTGCGGTGCCATGATATTGATGACTTCTTCTCAGGATAGGTCATCTCAATATCATTACACTGCAATATATAACTGGGACATAGGATCTCACCTGATAAGGATGTTTGGGTAGTGTTCAGAGATCTTGGAGAGAATATATGCTTCCTCTATGGTGGCAAAGATATGACTGTGGAAGATACAGGCATACTGGTATCTGTGTCCTTCAACAATTACAATGATGGAAATCATTTATAAAATTAGTGACAATGATTGAAAGATTTAACCCAAAGCTTAAAAAAAATCACCACATACTACTAAGCCAGAAATGATAGAGATTTCTTCCAGTTTACCATCATATTTATTTAAGGGGCTTTTCTGAGAATTAAATATTGAAGGCCTATTAAGAAGATAGGTAATGGTCTGGCTCCAGGCACCCTTGCCAATCAGCAGTTTGAAGAATCTGTGGCGCTCAGATGAACATTGCGGCCTCTTTATAGTATAAGGCACAGTGCCATACATTGTATAGTGGCTGTGCTTGGTATTGCAGCTGACTTGAATAGCACTGAGTAGCAGAAAGGCTATGTGAGTGGTGGATGTGACATCACAGGCCGAGTAAGAGGCCACAGTGCTTGCCTAAGTGCTGTGGCCTCCAGCTGATCGTCAGGGGTGCACAAAGTGAGACCATCACCAGTCTGGTATTGATGACCTATCCTGAGGACAGGTCAGTATTGAATTCCCAGAAAACCCCTTTAACCTACAGATATATTAGATTTTTTTTTGTAATAATGACAACAGGAAGCCATATTGGTTGTCACTTAAACTAGCATCTGACATTTTGTCATGCTCAATCTGTAGGTGTAGGTGACATTTTACCATCAATTGCTAAGGGACAACCAAAATGGCCACCAAAACTGAAGGTAAATCAGCCAATTTATGTAGTTACAGGGTTTGTCATCTCACACTTTACAACAAGTGTAGTATTACATGGCAACCATTCAGAGGAAGGTCTATGCATGGAAGATACTTGTAGAATACATTGACTCATACTCACGGTGGTTTCTCCACAACTTTCTTGCTCCGATAGATCTGGGCCATGTCTACGCTGTAAATGTTCAGTGATTTAAATGGGTTTACTGACAAAAGCTTGCGGCCAATGGATGTCTGGAATGGAAAGACAGGTCTTGGGGCCTATTCACATGAGCAATGTTCGAGTGTAAAGCGGACAGCACAAGGACTGAACACTGACTAGTTACAGTAAATGGACCAATTCACCTGTCCGATACTCTGGTGGACCATCTGTCCGTTCACAGAATATTGCAACTTGCATGACTTTGGTCTGATTCTCACACTAGACTCACCCCCTCAAGTCAATGCATTCACTAAAAACTAGTTTTACAATGCTCATCTCTGTCCTCAAGCTGGCCACAAATTTCAGATACCTGGTTGGCTGATAGCTTGTTTAGCCAACAGCTATTCCCCCTGACCCCCTCATACATCCAGCTCAGCCGAGCATACATGTGATCTCAATGGTGAGCGGGGAATAAGTCACTGTCAAACACCTCTGGAGGCTTATCTACCCTAACTACATAAGCTTTGGGCCTGTTGTAATCCAGCAGCCCAGTCCTTCTTTCTGCTAACATCTGCTATTGGGTTAAGTCATTGCACCACTATACACATTAGATGATATGGTTGGATGGTCTTGACATTAATCTAATGTGCTTGACCAGCTTTAGACTGGTATGAAGACACCCCCAAATAAAGTTAAACCTACCATAAAATGTATAAAAAGCCACAGACATGATTATACACAATATGTTTTTCTTACAATTAACCCCTTCACCCCCGGAGCTTTTTTCGGTTCTGCATTTTCGTTTTGCGCTCCCTGCCTTCAAACAGCCATAACTCTTTTATTTTTCTGTTCACATAGCTGTATGAGGGCTTGTTTTTTGCGGGACAAGTTGTACTTTCCAACGCCACCATTTAATATTGCATACGGTGTAGTGGGAAGCGGGAAAAAAATTCCAAACCGGGTGAAATTGCAAAGAAAACGCTATTCCGCTACAGTTCTACGGGTTTCTTATTTACAGCGTTCGATGTGCATTAAAACTGATCCGTTACTTTCATTCTAATGGTCAGTACGAATCCGGCAATACCTAATATGTATAGTTTTTCCTGCGTTTTCATAGTGATAAAATAATTAGAAAGTTGCCCTTTTTTTTTTTTTTTCCTTGTCAAATCTTGACCCCTATAACTTTTTGGTATTTATGTGTACAGAGCTGTATGGGGGGCTCATTTTTTGCGGGACGATCTGAAGTTTTTATTGATACCATTCTGGGGTGTGTATGACTTTTTGATCACTTTTTGTTTAATTTTTTTTAGAAAAAAAAAGCGTCAAAAAACGGCAAATCGCCATTTGGACGCTTTTTTCCGCCACACAATTCGCCGTATTGGAATTTTTTTTAATATATTTTAAAAGTACGGGCGTTTTTGGTCACAGTGATACCCATGATGTCTATATTTATTGTTATTTGGGTATTTATTTTTTACTTATACGGAAAGGGGGGTGATTTGAACTTTTACATCTTTTTTATTTTTTATATATTTTTTAACATTTTTTTTAAATTTTTTTTTACTATTAGAAAGCTCAAATATGGGCTTATATATTGTGGCTTTTTTTTTTTTTCTTTATGAGCAATTATGGATTTTATAGACTCAGAAATCCATGAGTTGCTCATTTCTTATCCTGGCCTGCCATCTAGTGGCCAGAATAAGAATTGCACTTTGAAAACTGTAATCCTCACCAGCGAGGATTACAGTTTTCATATGGTGTACAGACACCCCGATTGGCCACACGGGGTGTCTGTACACCACCCGGAAGCGAATGCTTCCGGGTTGAAACGCAACTAGATGCCGTGATCACGTGTGATCACAGCATCTAATCAACCAGGAAGACGCCGCCGATGGCGGTAAGTAGCGGCAAGTCTCTGCTGTTAGAAACAGCAGAGACTTGCCGGCCATGACGCCCGCCGCACCCGCGAGCGGGCGCCATGTGCCCGCATCGCCCCAGCGCCGTACATGTACGGCGCTGGGCGCGAAGGGGTTAAAGGAGTTTTCCATGACTTAGATATTGATGACCTGTCCTTAGAATAAACTACAGAAAAGAAATCTGGCGTCAGCACAGTAGGCAGGGAAACACACACATACACACACACAGTAAGCCCTAACTGAAGCCAACCCGCTTTCCATGCCTACTTGTAGTGCAAGCTGCGAGACCGCAATTGGTCAACGTTCCCTGTACGACTAAGTGCCAGAAAGACAGAGACGCAACCAACGACCTGATATTGATGACCTGTCCTGAAGACCTTTTAGAATTTGAAGCCGGTCTCTGCCGGTGACGTTTCTTTTTGTTGCCAGATAAAAAAAAACAGAAGATGTTTTTTTTTAACAAAAAAAAGTCCTAGCTTCATTCATACCTCCAGATTTTGTATATCTGGAAACAGACACCAGGAATGGAACAGGGACGGAGAAAACTATAATGGAAAGATTTGTAGGTCTGCTGTGTCTTGAACCTATTTGAAATACACAAGTATGAATCAGGTCTTATAATAAAAAATGTTCTCCTCCTAGGCTGTAAATGTATTTTTAGAAAAAATCTGGTCTATAGATATATATATATATATATATATATATATATATATATATATATATACAGTGCCTTGCGAAAGTATTCAGCCCCCTGGAACTTTTCAACCATTTGCCACATTGCAGGCTTCAAACAAAAAGATATAACATTTTAAATTTTTGGTGAAGAATCAACAAGTGGGTCACAATTGTGAAGTGGAACGAAATTTATTGGATCATTTAAACTTTTTTTTTTAATAATAGAACTGAGAGTGGGGCGTGCAAAATTATTCACCCCCTTGCATTAATACTTTGTTGCGCCACCTTTTGCTGCGATTACAGCTGCAAGTCTCTTGGGGTATGTCTCTATCAGTTTTACACATCTAGAGACTGAAATTTTTGCCCATTCTTCCTTGAAAAACAGCTCAAGCTCTTTGAGGTTGGATGAAGAGCGTTTGTGAACAGCAGTTTTCAGCTCTTTCCACGTATTCTCAATTGGATTCAGGTCTGGACTTTGACTTGGCCATTCTAAGACCTGGATACGTTTATTTTTGAACCATTCCATTGTAGATTTTGCATTATGTTTGGGAAATCTCCGTCCTAGTCTCAGGTCTTTTGCAGACTCCAACAGGTTTTCATCCAGAATGGTCCTGTATTTGGCTCCACCCATCTTCCCATCAATTTTAACCATCTTCCCTGTCCCTGCTGATGAAAAGCAGGCCCAAACCATGATGCTGCCACCACCATGTTTGACAGTGGGGATGGTGTGTTCAGGGTGATGAGCTGTGCTGCTTTTACGCCAAACATATCGTTTTGCATTGTTTCCAAAAAGTTCGATTTTGGTTTCAACTGACCAGAGCACCTTCTTCCACATGTTTGGTGTGTCTCCCAGGTGGCTTGTGGCAAACTGTAAACGATGCTAATACAAATAGCCGGAGCTATAATGATCCCTTTGGGGCTTAAATCCGTAAGATATAGTATATTAGTATATACTCATTAAAACTAAACCAAACAAAAGTGTAGAGTGCCCAAAAATGTGATGCTATTAAAAACACTTGTAGCAGCCAACTAGATCCGGCATCAACGTGCAATTGATCAGGTTCCAAAGCTTATGTACGCTTTATTATGGGTATGAGGTCTCAGCGGCAGATATCAATAACTGTTTAGTGGATGTTTTAACTCATTTGTCCTGGTAGGCATTAAACTTCATGCCCATCCTCATACAGTACACTAGTGCAGGTGGACACTACGCCAGGTTTGCTGCTACATGTACGCAGCACACTGTTAGTGGCTTTTATGAATCCCCTGCTATCTTAATAGCAGGTAGATAGGCCAATTGACATCTGATGTGACTGCTATAAGGGACCTAGTCCTACCTGCGACTCAGTGTGAACACTGAGTGGCCTAAACAGTAACTCTGAGACCTGCCTATACTAGTAATGTGGAAAGGCCTAGAGCCTTCCACAAGTATTGATAACAGCGCAGAGACTCTATTAGGTGTAACCACATCTGCCTGGACCTTGACCGGGCGTCTAATACGTCCCGACGGTCATGAGATGGATGCTACAGCTGATTAAAAATAACAAACTAGCTCCCCCAACATGTTTCATCACAGATGTGGCTTCATCAGGGGTATGGAGCCGCTAACCCGAGTCTGGAGACGGCGTCTTTTATCTGGGCATGAGTACCACCCATATCGACACGATCGCCAATCTCACAAGCTCGGGACTACTGGACTGACTCTCACAGCCAATCATCAATTGCCAACTTACCTTTCCCAACACGTATAGGTTGCATCAGGGGTCAGAGGACAGTCCACGTCAGCGCCGGCTGATAAACACAGCGTCCCGGTCATTGTACGCATGATCCGGGACTTAGTCGCCGAATGGAAGTCCCTACTGCGCATGTCATTAGACTTAGACTCAAAAGGCAAAGAGTCAAATGCGCATGTCACTATACTTAGAACTCGGAGACTACCTCAGTCTTTACTGCGCATATCAACTGACTTAGAATAGAAAAGCTAAACGTCAGGTGCGCATGTCAATCGACTTAGAAAACGGGGACTACCTCGGCCGCTATCATATGTCACCCACGATGCGTATCTTGTTTATGCGCATGTCACCACACTTAGAATCTGAGGTGGTCACAGATATTGTAAAAATCGCCTGTATACAATACCTGGGGGAGGTAAGGGTTAACCTTGAGGGTAAGTAAGGGGAAAAAGTGCCCTTAAAAAGGAGGTAAATATATAAATCTTTATTTCAGCTGATTAGCTAAATATAGTATCAACCTATAATATAGTATAACCTCATCTAGATATCCAAAAAGATCATAAACCAAACCTGACATTGATGAATGGCTAGCATGTGGAATTGAAGGCCCAGTGTTCACATTTGAGGGGGCCTGAGCATGCAAAGATAAAAAAAGTATTTATATAGATTATTGATATAATAAGCCTCCAAGGTAAAGGAGGCATATGTAATAAAACCCCCATAAACTCCTATTAACTTACTAAGAAAAGAGAGGGGCGAGAACCCCCCCCCTTTAAATTGTTGGAAGGGGGTAGTACGGGTCAAATGAAGGCTGCAAAGGAGAAACCCTCATTTAGACCATTGGGGCTCATAGTACCAAGCCTATGAATCCAGCGCGCCTCATTCTGTAACAGGCATCTATCCAAATCCCCCCCTCTCTGGCCCATTTTCATTTTTTCAATGCCCCAAAATTTCAGAACACTCGGGTCACCTCTATGAAAGTATTTAATATGTCTCGTAATGGCTGTATCTTTGTTGGTTTCAATGGCACTCAGGTGTCCCGAGATTCCTGAATAGTTTTACCCACATATAGTTTGGGGCATGTGCAGCTGGCTAGATATATGACTCCCTGGGTTCTGCAGGTAATCCCGAAGGTTTTATCCCCTACGGTATGTAATACTTGGGGAATGATTAAGGACCCTACGCAGATCTTTATCAGCCAAGAGGACATGCCAGTGTTTACGTAAAATATCAGTGATTTCTCCAGAGTAACCATCAAAGGTACCAATGCATCTGATTAGGGTGCTCTCATCCCTAGATTTTGTTCTTAAAAGGTCCTCACGATCACTATTCTTAGCTCTATTAAAAGCTCTTTTAAGGGGGTTAGTAGGGTAGCCCCTCTCTTTGAACCTCCTGTAGAGTTCATTACTCTCTGCTATGAACTTTTCATTGGTCTTACAATTCCTTCTAGCACAGAGATACTGGTCGATAGGTATTCCCCTTTTAAGGGGTAATGGGTGCCAGCTACTCCAGTGCAGGTAGCCATTTGTGGAAGTCGGTTTCCTATATATATCCGTGTCCAGGGAACCATCCTTCTGTAAAGTGATCTTTAGATCCAGGAAAGAAATCTCTCTCTCATGGGCCTCAAAACTGTACCTCATTCCAATTGAATTATTGTTTAGTATATCAAAAAACTCTTGAAAAAGTGCTCGGGTGCTATCCCATACTACCAGTATGTCGTCAATATACCTGCCCCAATATTGTATGTGCCAGGTATAAGACGACATACTGTCAACAAAAACGTGATGCTCCTCCCACCACCCTAGAAAAAGGTTGGCATATTTAGGGGCACATGCCGTCCCCATGGCAGTCCCAGTAATTTGCTTATAAAAAGTAAATAAAAAAAATAAAATAATTGTTCTCCAAAATAAACCGTAGAAAAGAAATCACCATGACATTATGCTGACAGAAAGAAATACTTTTTGTAGTGAGAAATGACTCAATTGCTTTTAAGCCCAGATCGTGCTGTATATTACTATAAAGTGATTCCACATCTAAACTAGCCAGGAGGACGTTCCCTGGATAAACTGTAAACGAGACTTTTTATGGATATCTTTGAGAAATGGCTTTCTTCTTGCCACTCTTCCATAAAGGCCAGATTTGTGAAGTGTTCGACTGATTGTTGTCCTATGGACAGACTCTCCCACCTCAGCTGTAGATCTCTGCAGTTCATCCAGAGTGATCATGGGCCTCTTGGCTGCATCTCTGATCAGTCTTCTCCTTGTGTGAGATGAAAGTTTAGAGGGACGGCTGGGTCTTGGTAGATTTGCAGTGGTCTGATACGCCTTCCATTTCAATATGATCGCTTGCACAGTGCTCCTTGGGATGTTTAAAGCTTGGGAAATCTTTTGGCATCCAAATCCGGCTTTAAACTTCTCCACAACAGTATCACGGACCTGCCTGGTGTGTTCCTTGGTCTTCATGATGCTCTCTGTGCTTTAAACAGAACCCTGAGACTATCACAGAGCAGGTGCATTTATACGGAGACTTGATTACACACAGGTGGATTCTATTTTCTGTATCTTCATCAGTCATTTAGGACAACATTGGATCATTCAAAGATCCTAAATGAACTTCTGGAGAAAGTTTTCTGAACTTAAAGTAAATGGGCTGAATAATTTTGCACGCCCAACTTTTCAGTTTTATTATTACAAAAAAAGTTGAAATGATCCAATAAATTTCATTCCACTTCACAATTGAAAAATTCCAGGGGGCCGAATACTTTCGCAAGGCCCTGTATATAATATATATATATATATATATATATATATATATATATAGCTTTAAACTACAGTATGATGAAGTGTATTGTCATAAAAGAAACATAGAACATAATGTCTTTTTCATTGATTGTTAATGTGCAAAAAAAACTTTTAGCCTTGTCCAAAATGAAGTAAAAAGGGCAAAATGGACAAAAATATTTAAGAAAATTCTATGGATTGTCAACTTTTAATGCTGATGTATTTATAGCATCAGCATTAAAAGAGTATACCCACCTTAGATTGATGAGTGGTCCTATCTCTGGGACACACACCCATCTCAAGAACAGAGGTCCCTCCCCAACCACTGTCCTACCCAGTGAGTAAACGACTTGCTGACACATTGAGACAAGTAGTGAACAGAGAAGTAGCTGGGCATGTGTGTGACTCTCTCCATTCACTTCTGTGGGGGTCATGGCTGTTTTCAGCCATTTCCATCACACATGCACAGCTACAGCTCCATATGGATGCAGCAGCTGCCTCGATGGGGGGGTAGGGGGATACCCATTTTGTACATAGGTCCTCATGGTGAGACCGACATCTATCAGACAGTTATGAGAAATCCTGGGCATATACCATAAATATCTGAGGTGAACATTTGTATCTCTACATTAAAATGAAGACTCCACATTAAAGGGATTGTCCCATCTGGACATTTATAGCAAGAACGGGACCCTGGTGTGATTGGAGAGGACACTGCGCATGCATGGCTTTGTCCATTCACTGCTATGGGACTTCCAAAATTAGTTTAGTGCACTCACTGGGATAATTTTGTAAGTCCCATAGTAATGAATGGAGAATGTGCCATGCATGTGCACACACATATCCTCTACGTCCATGATCGGTGGGAGAAAGCTGCTCATGCACAGCATCTTCTCCATTCATGGCGGGGCTCCGTTCTTGAGACAGAGCAGGTCCCATTGGTAGTTCTACAATAAACGTCCAGATGGGAAAACCTTTTTAATACTTATTATTTACAGATTCCAATAGAATTACCATAGTATATTGTGCAAATACATGCACTTACAAAATGGTATTGCAGAATGGAAATACCCTTTACTCACATAAATAGCATCCCGATGAAACCTCTTCTTTAGGCACAACAGGATGGCACTTTCACAAACATTCCTGAGAGGACAAAAGTAGATCACTGAACCTATATATGAATGGTTTATGACTGAATTGATTCATACAAGCATTCTAGTCTTCATCATACACTCGGTTGTGACCTCCAAGTAAAAATTCCATATTCTTAGGTACATGAGTCATATATGTCCACCTTCACAACCAAATATTTTTTATTGCTCTAAATAGAAAAAAAGATGCAACTCTACAATGGGACCCAATTAAAATGTTCCTATAATTTGCAGTATATTTCTTGCATTACTTGTATGCAGTTCTATGTGTCTCCATGGTAACAGACTACAAACAAGCCCAGTGTAGTCTGATCCTGCAGTCATACTGCTTACTTTTTGCCAATATAAACTAGGTAGGTCAACAAGAAGCTGGCAACAATTAGAAGAGTGTAGGACTGCAGGATCAGACTACAGGTTAACATGGAGGCACATCGATCTGCACAGGAACCATAGAAACAGAACAACTGGACATTTTTAATCAAAGCTATTGGAAAGTTTCTTCACTTTTCATTTGAGATACGTTAGAGCAGAGGACAATTGGTGATAAAGGTGGATATAGTAACAAGTATTATAGAAGTTATCCCACAAAAAGCCTTTATCTCTCATCCATAGGATGAGTCATAAGTTTATGATGACTGAAGCTCCACCACTGGGCCCCCACTGAAAACTAGGATGGAGGTCCTAAGTCCCTATTCTGGAGGAGTTTGTATGGAGTTGAGAAATTGAGGAATGGAGACATCACGTCCTTCATGTGAAGTTTATTCCAGATGCACGTTTTTGTAATAAGCCTTTTTCAAGCTTGAAAAAGGCTTATGCCGAAAAGTTGCATTTGGAATAAACTTCACATGAAGGACATGCTGTCTCCATACCTCAATTTTTTTGTATATATGGATTTTCCGGCTTATTAAGGGAAGCTCACCATTTCCCTTGGAGACGCATACCGACGACTGTTTCAGACAGGAGTGCTGTCTATTCTCCTTTTTTGAATGGAGTTGAGGTCATGGATGTTCACTATTGCTGCAATCAATCTTCTTGGGACTGATGGAGAAAGCCGAGCGTTGCACTTGCCTGGAAGTCTCACAGACTTAGAATGGAGTGGAAGTGTCCATGCATGACAACAGCTCCATTCAGCAAATCCTGAATGAACCCTGACTTAAAGAGGTAATTACTCTGTAAAGGACTCTGACTCTTAGAGGTACTTACTCTCGAAAGGACCTTGACTCCTAGAGGTACTTACTCTAAGAAGGATAAGTCAGACAGCTCTTCTACCTCAGGATATTCTTCTGCATCCTGAACCTTCATTAAAATAAATAAATAATAATAAACAAAATGGAAATTAAAGATAAGAAGGTAGTTATACTTGCAGTTTTATGTTAAACCATAGTACATCATAGCTTCATGCTCATTTAAGTCATGATGCAAAATGTATATAATTTAATACATATACCTGATCATAATACATACAGTACTGTTCAAAGGTTTTAGGCAGATGTGGAAAAATGCTGCAAGGTAAGGACCCTCACAAAAATAGAAGTGTTTTAGTTTAATGTTTATAAAATAAAATGCAAAGTGAATGAAGAAAAGAGAAATCTAAATCCAATCAATATTTGGTGTGACCCGTCTTTGCCTTCAAAACAGCATCAGGTCTTCCAGGTAGACTCGCACAGAGTTTTTGAAGGAACTCAAAAGGGAACTGGTTTGAAACATCTTGGAGAACTAAGCACTGATGTACTGTGGTTGTAGGCTTGCTCAAATCCTTCTGTCTCTTCGTGTAATCCGAGTGTCACGCGCAGGTGTGTGTGTGTGTGTGTGTGGGGGGGAACCAAACCAAGCGTAGGAGGGAAAGGAGATTAGGCCTAGAAACTAAGGAAGGAAAATGGACACCTTCTACAGGAAACCCTGGCTCAAATCCTGTCTATCTACCAGTATGAACTGGCCTCAAAGGTAGGCAAGTTCATACACAGGAACCTAAACACCGAACTGACCCTATATGACCCTGGAAACTAATGACAGGAATGAGCCTACCTGTCCCTCCAAAAGGAAGGACGAACAGGAGTCTCCCTAAGGCCTAATAACAAAACTACAGGAGGGAAAAGGAAACTTATCTTTCAATGAAGAAATGGAGGCTCCAGGATCTCAGCTGAAACCAAACTGCTGCTCACTACCACAACACTGAAGCTATAAACCGCAAGGAATAGTGGGAGAAGAAGCAATAAATAGGGGAGGGGCAATTACCACACCAGGAACACCTGAGGGAAAAGGGTGTGGTAAAAACCAACAACAAAAAGGGAAAACATGTCAGATTACACCACGTGTTGCCAATCTGATAGACCTCCTGTTATCTGTCATAGGAATGTCTGTGACACCGAGGCAGACTTGATGCCCAAAATGTTTGCACAGTACTGTATATCTAGTTAAAAAGCTGGGAATGTGGCCATCAGTAATGACCTCTTTTGATGAACAGAACCCTTTACTTTCAGAAAAGTACTCTTAATGTAGTGTAGAGGCAAACAACAGTAGGTCACTTGAGATTACAGATGTGTCTTCTAGGTGCTGGAGAGACTGAAATTAGGTCCTTGATTAGACAAGTAAATTGCCAGCACAGTTGGACACTATACAATTGCAAAAAAAGGAAATTAATTTGGATAAAATAATAATAAAATTTGGCTTGATTGGCTGCACCTTTAGACAGGCATATATTATTGGGAACGAGCGTTCATAGGAACGCTCGCCCTGACCGGGCTTTATAAACCAGCCATAGATAACAGTAGACCACATTTTAGTAATCAATTTAGAAATACGGATAAGTCCTACTTTATATTATATATTTTACTATACATATAGGACATAATGGCTGTAATTAAATGTCACTGCTTGTCAGGGGTTATGGGGTACAGAAGTACTGTAGCTGTACACGCAAACCTTATTGTCGAAGGAGGCCCAAAGGCTATTCTACCGCTGTGGCATTGTGGTATGAATGTGGTCTTGTGTTACAATGGGTAGGAAAGACTACTATACGTATGTTGAAAATATTGTAACTTGAGAAGAACATTAAAACTTGAGGGACAGCTGCTGTAAAAAAACCCTGCTAAGCCATAACATAAGCACCTGCTTCTTCATGGCCATATGCAGCATGTCTTCTGTTGAATCCTCAGCTTCCCATCTGTCTTTGGGCTGTTGAACGGGTTGTGTAGATTTAGTATGTGGTATCTCCTGGTATATTGTCCATTTGCTAAGGTTTTCTATTGTAAGTCGAGGCAGTAAAGTTTCTGAGCTCAGCCAACCAGTGGGATCACCCCTGCCAGGTACATTTTGTGCCCAGTGGACATGAGTTGTAGCTTCATAGGAAGAATTTTGTTCTACCTCATCATCAGCATCTTGAGTAGAATCAGCAAAAGATGACTCAACCTCAGAATCATTATGTGTTGCCCCTGACACCGTAGGAGTCGGGTTTTCCCCATTACCCTGTTCTTGACTTTCTTTCTTCGTTATTTTTTTTGATAAGCCAAATGAAACTTGTGGTTCTTCATTAGTTTCTAGCTCCTGTCCAGAATTTGGTCTGGACTCCACTAACTGTAAGGGACGAAATCTAGGTCTGTTCTCTGGTCGATTCTGGATGTTGTTCTTTGTTTCTGTTAACATAATCTTTGAGCTCCTGTTGGAAGTTGCAGGCTGTACAGATACAACTAATCTCTGGCCTGTGCTGTCTGTAGACCTCTGAACAGCAGGAGAAATTTTTATAGTCTTCGCAAGGTGATGAATTCTTGGAAAAACTATAGCATATTTTGCATCTGCTGTACTAGAGGCTTCTTCCGCTTCAGCAGCCTCACAGTGTTTCTTCATTTTTGAAGATGAATCTGTTTTTTTCTCAGGCAACTCATTTTTAGCTGTATCTTGTGAATTATTTTCATCTAAAATTTTTTGAGTGGTTTTATCATTGCTAAACCTACCCTGAGGAGCTTGATTAAATTGATTGACAAGTCTAGATGTACTCAGCAACCTCATGGCTGTTCTTCTTTTCAAGTCACACTGTCTACGTTTCTTTCTTTTTCTGAAAGTTCGAAATAGCCAGTCTGTTATTCCAATGGCTCGTGCCACACTAGCTAGACGTTCTTTTAAGTTAGACTTTTTGGGTGGATTTCTTTTTATCCATCCAGTCATTCTTCGAAAGGCTGATAAAGAGCAGGTTGTTCTGGAATCTTTAGCCATTCCAGTAGAAGACTCTGTTTCTTGGCCAGTAGATTCGTTGTTTTCAGTACTCATTTCTATTTCATGCATTGTGTTTGTTAATGTAGTCATTTTTTCTCCAACTTCTTCCTGTTTTGTCTTAACTGGAACTTTGTTAGAAACTTTGTTGGAAGAAACACTGGACATGGTGGAATAACAGGACTGCTTGTCCTCAAAGCTATGTTCCTCATTTTGATAACTTTCTTCTTTGCATTGTGAATCAGCTGACATTGCACACTGGGTTTCGATTTTCCTACTTAGCAATTGTTTCCTGGCTTCCTTTTGTCTCCTCCTGAGATTTGCAATTATTTGAGTCTGTGCAATTAAGTGGCATTTTTGTATTTTATTTAATTCTGGCTTAAATTCTTCTCTGGCTTTCAAACGGGATGATGAACACTGCTTTTTTCTCTTCATGCTCATCTGTTCCTTAACAACTACTGGTTTCTCAGATTCCACATTGACCTTACTGGAATGCTTCATTAGGTTAACAAATCCCTTGCCACCTTTATATAAATTGTCCCTACCCTCTGACGGGGTTCCAAGCTTAATATGCAACAGTTTAGCTTTTACACCACTAGGAAGAGGTTTTCTCTTTGGCAATGATATCTCTCTTGCCTTTACATCTTCTTCAGACTCTTCATTTGAATCAGAACCTTGGACAGAAGTTTCTTTCACGGTTTCGACCTCACTGTCACCTGTATTATTTCTAGCTGAATCATCTATTTCCCTTTTGAGAGACTCAACATCTTTATCATCATCATCATCATCATCATCATCACTATCTTCATTACTGTCTTCATCAGCATCTTCAGTGTTCGCATCATCTTCACTTTCTGATCTATGCATTTCTTCTTCTGTACTCTCTTCATCAGTTGTTTCTGCAATGTCACCAACCTTATCTTCCTCCTTTTCTTCTTCTTCTCTTGAGCTTTCCTCTTCACTTTCAGACTGTTCACGGGTGTCGTCCTTCTCAGATTCATCTGTGTCTGAGGATTCAGTGGAACTCTCACTCTCACCACTTTCATCAGTTATCTGTTCTTGTCTGTCACTTATGCTTTGAATGCTTTTTCTTTCTGTTTCCTCTGACTCTTCACTGCTTTCAGATGACTGATCTTTCTCTTCTTCACTTACATGTTCATCGCTTTTGGATCCTTCATTATCAACATGAACTTCTGCGGCAACTTTTTCCTTAGGTCTTATTATTCCTTCATCAGAACTGCTTTCTGAAGGTAATTTCCCAATCACCAGGTTAATATGGTTTTCCTCATCTTTGTTGGGCTTAATTGTTTGTCTGACAACGCATTTTCCCTTTTCTTTTTGTTGATTTGCATTTGCCTTTTGCATTTCAAGTGATTTTTTTCTGTTGTCACTCTTCTTTGCAGTAGTCTCTATTTGTTTATGTATTCCCAAGGCAGGTACAATGCTTTCTTTAGTCCTTGGTGAATACTTTTGGTTATTTTTTGTGTTCGTATCATCGGAGTATGACAGTGCCTTGTTTTTGTTTCTGGATGTGTCCTTGTCTGAAAGTGTACCTTCATTCTTTAAATCAACTTGCCTTTCTTTCATTGGTGAAGCATTATCTTTTCTTTTGGTGGAGACAATGTGTTTCAATTCTTCATTAGTTTTTGGAGAATCTATTACCACTGCGCTTGTTCGAGCAATTTCATTGTTTGTGTTCTTTGCTTGCTTCTCCATTTTAGACACACCGTCTCTTGTCTTCTTCTTATTTGCTGGAACTTTATCAATAAGCTTCATAGTGGGTTCAGTTTCTGTTTTGACCACTTTATATGGCTTTTCTTTTTCCTTCTTTATTTGACTTTTTCCCCCTGAATCATGTGCCATTTCTTCATCTATACTTGTCCTGGACTCTTTTTCATCCTTACATTCTGAAGCGCTCAATGGTTCTCTCTCTGTTTTATTGTTTGAGTACGTTCCTGCCTCCGCTCTAGAAGATGAAAAATCTTTTTGTTCCCTATTAGATGAAACCTCAGTCTTTGTTTTTGATTTTTTTGGCACTTGCAACCTTGCATCTCCGCTTTCTGATTTTCCGCTTTTTGCTTGTTTTGCTGTGTCATTGGAAGCTTCCATCATTATTCTGTTACTAG
The DNA here is from genome assembly GCA_900303285.1 of Rhinella marina. Taxonomy (NCBI): domain Eukaryota; kingdom Metazoa; phylum Chordata; class Amphibia; order Anura; family Bufonidae; genus Rhinella; species Rhinella marina. The sequence continues at coordinate 185,542 of ONZH01012919.1, forward strand.
ACTGGGTATCTTTAACTAAAGCGCTCTTGGACGAAGTTTCTGAACAAGGTTTGCTTGAAGGTGCAATTTTTTTTTCAGGTTTAATTTTGGAAAGTCTGTCTTTCTGTCTCTCAACATTCACTGTAGGCATTTTTTCTAATTCTTCTTTAACATTTTTTTGAGCTGTTAAAGTGGAAGTATTATTGGATGAACTGCTTTTTATGTTACTTGATGATTTTTTTTCTGCTTTAGTAGTAAATTCATTTGTTTTAGATGTAGACTTTTGACCAGATTTGCTGCCTGATGAACTTTCTTCACTCAATTTTATGTTGGATTCAGCATTTTTCCCTGATTTGGTGATACATGTAGATTCTTTATTTGATTCGGTGATGAGTAAAATATTGTCTTCTGATTTGCGTCCCGCTGATGTTTTTTTAATTGCTTTGGTTGCTGAAGATTCTTCATCTTGTTTTGTCTTTGAAGCTGAAGAACATTCCGCTTTTAACTCTCTGAGAACAGTTTCTTCTGGATCAGTCATAAACTTAGTTAATTTGCTTGGCCTAGAATTTAGTTCAGTATCTTCTTTACTACTTTTGCTATTAGAATGAAGCCTTTGGTCTTTTATCTTGTCTTTGGATTTCTGTTTTAAATGCTTATTACTTGTCCCGGGTTGGTCTACATCAGAAGCGGTTGTTTTAATTTCTGTGGAAGTCATTTCAAATTTGTTCTCATGGCTGTTATCATCTTTTCCACGATTCCTTGGTTTGACCACTCTATTTCTCTTTGTGAGATAACCTTCAGGTACATCCTCAATATCCAAATCTCCATCACTACCACGGACTGCTAAGCTATCTCTTCTCCGGTTGTTGCCTTCATTTTTTCCACTCTTGGTGCCATATCTTCTATGTTTTCTATCTGTTTTGTGGTCCCTTTTATCTTTCTTATTGTTTTCATTTGTCCTATTTTTCCCACGTTTTTTGAGCCCAGTCTGTGAGCGATGCATCTAAGCAGAAGCCTTAGTCTTAGTTGTAGAGTAACCTGAAAAAGCAGAATTACAATATGTACTGTTTCAAGACTTTATTTAGATACACAAATTAAGCCTAGAATGTCAACTCTACTGCTTGTACATTTAAAGCATCCAAGTAATAACTGCCAAAGAACTGATACCCTTTAAGAATTAAATAGAAAGTTGTCTGAATAAAAAGTTGTAGTCACACAACTTCTTTTTCTTATCATTATTATAATTTTTTTAAATATACAGTAAAATATATGACTGAAATTTAGAAAAAAATGCATCAAAAGGCACTGAATTGTCTCAGGGCACTGAAAAATTAAGATGGTTGCACTATAAACTAGTATACTAATGCTTTTACATTCAAAATTCCGGGCTGATTCATTTCATTATATATCTCCTATAATTTTTAAATGGGTTGTGCAGTGCAAAGATATTGATGACCTATCCTCAGGATGGGTCATAATTATCAGATTGGCTGGGGACCAACATCCGGCATCCCCACTCATCAGCTGTTTGAGGTGGTAAAGACATTTGTATGAATTCTGCTTCAAAATTACCTTTGTGCTATCTCATGTGCAGCGGCTACGCAATGTCATTACAACCACTTGTCTCATTCACTTGGATGGGAGAAGTAGTTGTGATTACACCACACCACTTCTACAAAAGACATGACATGCAAGTAATTTTGAAGCGAAAGCAGTGCTTACATAAGCTCTGCTATCCCTGCAAACAGTTAAGGGGTGCTGGGATTCAGACCGTTTCCGATCTCATATCGATGACCTATTCTGAGTATAGGTCATCCACATATTTGCACTGCACAACCGGTTTAACTATACTTCGTGTTAGAGGGTTGAAAATTGCATTACCTCTCTTACAAGAAATCAATGTATGATTTACTGTTAACTTGGTGCTTTAGGTTATCTTTATAAGTTACATGTGGCATATGTGCTATGTGGGTATATACTGCATTAATGAAGGCACAGTAAAACATGTGTGGACAAGCCCTAGACATAACTGTCAAATGATAGGAAATGTTGAGTAGCCTGTAACAGCATTTCTGGTGGAATCATATACCTAAGGCTAGTTGAAGAGCATTGCAGGAGAGCCACTCTTGGGATAGTGAGAAATGCACTGTGGATCTAATGCACTGCTATGTAAATGTATTGCACTGTTTATGTGTGAGTTGCAAGCAGAATTGTGCTGCCACCTTGTGGTAAATTGTATTGGAAAACATCCTGTTAGCTGTACAGAGACCTTTTAGTCATGTAAGTTAATTATTAAAGTCCTTAAGCTATAGTTAGAGCACATGTCTGTGAGATGATATAGCAGTGCCCTGAAAACCTAGAGTCAGTGTCAGGCAGCAGGAAGATAGATAAAACCAGCTTAAATAGGTTGTCGAAGATTTTTGTATTGGTGGCCTATCGGATTGGTGGCCTATTGTATTGGATAACCCATTAATATCTGAATGGTGGGGGTGTAACACCCTGTACCTCCACGGATCAGCTCCAGTGCCTGAAGTAGTCACTGGTACTATATAGCTCTGTCCATTGTGTAGTGTACAGAGCTGATTACTACAGTGCTGCTCTCATTCAAGTGCTGGAACTTCAGAACAGCTGATCAGTGAGGGTGTGGGGTGTCATTCGCCCCCAAATATATGATGGCTTATCCTAAAGACTATGTAAAGGAAGCTGTGGGTTAAAGGGCAGATTTATGCCTATAAAACTGGCTGACCTATTGCATGTGTGTTTGGCAGCTGAAGACATCTGTGTTGGTCCCATGTTCATATGTGCCTGCATGGCTGAGAAAAATTAAGTTTTAATATATGCAAATGAGCCTCTAGGAATAACAAGGACGTTGCCATTACACCTAGAGGCCAAGCTCTCTTTGCCACTGCCGTGCCCCCTGCACTTTGATTGACAGGGCCAGGTGTGATGACATTTTCACTGCCTGGTGTGTCAAAGGGCAGGGGCGCAGCAGTTACAGAGAGAGCAGAGCCTCTAGGTACAGAAATGTCCCCGTTGCTCCTAGAGACTTATTTGCATATGTAGTACCCTGGTGCTTTGAAGTCTGGAAATTTGCCCCTGTTTCCCTTATGCAAAGTCATAAACTCCGTACTTCATTTCACTTTAAAGGGTTAACTGGGCATACTGGACATACTGTTTAATAATGTATAACTGCATTTTATATGTTTGTTGTGATATATATCCTGGTTATTTTCACTGTATTTGCACTGTACTGTGGAAAGGGTTAATGAATACTGAGAGACTTTTGGGACTTTCTAGCTAATAATGAGAAGCTAGTAATTTTCCACAGCTGCCATAATGTTTAAATGAGCATGTTTTGGAGGGAAAAAGCCAGACTTGTTTATCACCAAAACCAGACAGACTGACCTTTTGAATGTCTGGTTTAGCTTTGTTATTGTTACTGAAAACCTGTTTTTGTCTGGGAAAAACTGCAGTGTCATTGACATTGAGTATCATTGAAGCTATAACGCAAGTTTATGAGAGACGGGAGATGTAACATTGTATTTGTTTGTGCTGAGTTTCTCCACTCCACCCCTCCCACTAGAAGGTTCTAGTTCAGCCAGAAACTGTATATAAGGAGAACAGTCAGAGCCCCTATTGTTCTGCGGTTTGGAAACAGCGCTTAGGAAAGGAGACTCTGCCAGACTAGTAAGTGACCAGAAATAGATGCTGAGACGGGAATACTCTGCCACAGACCCTTGATCACCAGCCTTTGGCCAGGTTAGCCTTCTGAGAGAGGTACAGCTAGTTCAGGCCTTTCCTCAGCATCAAACTCTTCTTCTGCGAGGGAGGAGACATGAGAAGCCAACCCTATGATTCACCAGTATTGTTTTGCACCTGAATTTCTCCAATAAAGAAGCACACTGGTTTACTGTAAACCCTGACTCTCTGTACTTTTTTCCTATTGGGGTGCATCATGACTTCCCTTCCCTTCCAGAGAGCAGCAACACGTGGTGACACCTCGAAGGTGTCTGGGGGACCCAGTGTAGCGTTGGGGCAAACCCAAACCTGGCCACTGCAAATATATTAAAACTTCGTTTTTCTGTGCAATGCGGGCACATGCGAACATGGGACAAACACGGATACCTTTAGCCGCCAAGCGCACATGTAACAGGTTAGCCAGTTTCATTCGTAACAATCTGCTGACAGATGCCCTTTAAATCTCTTTGTAATAATCTACTCAATATTTCCAGCTTGACTAAGGGGTGCAACTTGTTCCTCTCACTCTCATTACATTGGTATCTCATCAGCAAAGCACAGTCTCTGAACAGGTGATCAGGCTGTTCTTTTAGCATGATGGGGAACTTGAAGCATATTAGATCCCACCACATACAGGGAAGTCTGTAGCTAAGGTGCAGGCATTTACCTTTACTGACTGAATGCTTTGCACTCCCTATTGTGGAACTGTTACACTCTACGTAGAATCTAGTAACTCTTTCCCTGGAGGGCTGGCACATATGCAGTCACTTTGCACAGCTCTGCTCCTTAGCTGTTTACTAGTGTTGAGCGAGCACCTCTGTGCTCCTATGCTCGGGTGCTCTGGCATAATGGCACCTGAGCATAATGTTAGTCAATGGGACTAAACCAGGCCCCCCCCCCCGCTCGGAAGAGGGGAGGGTGTCTGGTTAATAGAAAAAGGTCAGAATCACGACTTCTCCTCTTTTACTCCTTTCACTGGTAAAAGTATGCTAATTAACTGAATTTGTACGCATTAGCGCACAATGCGTACACATTAGCATACAAATGCATACACATTAGCGTACAGAATGCATACGTATTAGCGTACAAATTCATATACAGTACATAGCATACAAGTTCGTACACATTAGCATACAAATCAACATTACAGTGCGGGGAAGAGACTCGAGCATTGTGCTCGAGTACACTCTGTGTTCGGCCGAACACCGAGCGGATCAGAGAGTAGACATGCTCGGCCGAATAGCGAGTTCGGCCGAGCATGCTCGCTCAGCACTACTGTTTACACATCCAAAGCTTAGACTAACTTAGATACTCTATGTATTAGTGCTGTCTGTTGGTTGCTTAAATTTATTTTCCACTAGCAGAAGGATGCGGCTTCACACAGGTAGATTACCTCTATTTCATTTAATATTTGTGTGTGTTGTTAAAAGATATCGACAGTATCCACTATAAAAGTGACATCTAAAGTACCCTTCCCCATGAACAGTGACCTCCATAGCCCCCCACTTCTTAACACTGACCCACCCCCCCACAGTGCCCCATCTCCTTAAAATGGGACCTCCACAGCAGCCCACCCCCTTAACCTTGACCTTCACAGCAGCCTGCCCCTTTAACATGAGTTCCACAGCACCCCACCCCCTTGATAGCGACCTCCACAGGGGCCCGCCCCTTAACAGTGACTTCTACAGCACCCACCCCTTAATACTGATCATAGGTTACAGTCCCCTTAACTGACCTCCACCATTCCCGGCCCCCTTAACAAAGACCTCCGCAGTGACTGCCCCTTTAACAGTGACTGCCACAGTACCCCTCTCCCTTAACAGTGACCTCCACTGTACTCTGCTCCCTTAACAGTGACCTCCCAGTACCCCGATCCCTTAACAGTGACCTCATAGTACCCCACTTTCCCTTTAATAGTTGCCTCCACAGTCCCCTCCTCACTTAAAAGGGACCTCCACAGTGCCCGCCCCTTTAACAGTGACCTCCACAGCGGCCGCCCCTTTATTAGTGACCTCCACAGTACACCATCTCGTTAACAGCGATTTCCACAATAACCTGCCCCCTTAACAGTGACCTTCACAGAGCTCTGTTCCCTTAAAATGTGACCTCCACAACACCTCATCCCCTTAACAGTGATCTCTACAGCACCCCGCCCCTTAACACTGACCTTCATAGTGGTCCGTCCCCTTAACTGTGACCTGCTCCCTTAACGGAAACCTCCACAACGGCCACCTCTTTAACAGTGTTCTCCACAGCATCCCACCCCCTTAACAGTGACCACCACAGCGACCCTCCCCTTTAACAGTGATATCTACAGCAACCGTCCCTTTATTAGTGACCTCCACATTACCCTATCTTCTTAACAGTGATCTCCACAACACCCAGTGGCCTCTACAGCAATCTGCCCCTTAACACTGACCTCAATAGCAGCCCGTACCCTTAACTGTGACCTCCACAGCAGCCTGCCCCTAGGGTGGACAGAGGTCCGGTTTTAGGCCGGACAGTCCGGCTTTCAGACTCCCTGTCCTTCATCCAGCGCAGAGCCTGGACGGACACATAGGATGTCCTTTTCAACAGCTCATTCTCAGGCAGCAGCTGCAGGTAGAAAAGTCACCCTCCCTCCCACCTCTGCAGCTGACAGAAATTGATTCTTACCTTTTTTTCAATCCCTGTCGGCTGCGAAGTGGGCGTGACCTAACCAGGTTAGGGACGTGGCTTAGCGAGACCTGAGGGTGGGGTTTTTAAGTCCGTTTTTTGAGGGTGGCCTCAATGGCCACCCTACCTGCCACATTAACTGTGAACTTCACAGCACTCCGCTCCCTTAACAGTGTCATCCACAACACCCTGCCCCTTTAAAGCTGACTTACAGCAGTGAAGAAAAATGGCTGGTCTATTATGGAAACCTGGCATAAAACTGTGTGTATGTGGAGACTAAGGCTGAACAGGGACATGTGACCACGTGTATGGTAGTTGAGATATGAAGAGAAAGACCTGCCGGCTTCTATTGGCTAATGTAGGTCATATGATGTGCCATATTTGCATTTTTTTTGTAATATCTCAGGAATGGTACATGCTAGAGAGCTGAGACCCGGTCTAAAACCTTCCTTGACACCTGATGTAACTGTATGTCAAATTTTGTGATTGTAAATGCGACGGTGCAGATTCCTTTAGCAGACATACACACACACACACACACACACACACTAAGCTTTAGGGCTCAATCACATGAATGTGCTGCGTTTTGCGGTTCGCACGGATGCTGCCCATGTGCCTTCCACAATTTGCGGAACGGGCGGCCCATTATAGAAATATCTATTCTTGTCTGCAAAATGGACAAGAATAGGACATGATCTATTATTTTTGTGGGGCCACGGAACAGAGCAGCGGATGCGGACAGCACACAGAGTGCTGTTCGAATCTTTTGCGGCCCCATTGAAGTCAATGGGTCTGCATCCAAGCCGCAAAAAATACGGCTCGGGTGAGGAATCAAACTACGCTCATGTGAATGAGCCCTTATATATTATGTTTTAGAAAGAGTTAGAGAGCTACAAGCAGCTGTTACAACTGTGTGTGTGTGCGTGTGGGGGTGAGAGGGTATGGTTGGCACTGTTAAAAGGAGTCTGTCAACATAAAATACACTATTATTCCAGGCACAATGCCTTGTAGGGCTAGCTCAACTGAATAAAATGATTCCTTAGTGATTACTTAGCGGTCTATCGCTTCATTCTGGAGAAAAAATACTTGTAATCCATATGCAAATTAGCAGACAAGTGCACCGAGGGTGGGCCCAAGCCTCCCTGTGCACTATTGCTCCTCCTGCTTCCTGTGCCAGCCCCTCCCTCTCCTTCTTTATTCACATCCTGCATAGTTATCTCACATTACTTTTAATGATGCCAACCACACACTGCCCCCCAGATGTGCCAGCTTCTCTTCTCTCTGCCATACTGACATACTATGGAGATGTATGTGAGAGGCCGGAGGACTGTAACATGCACTGGTTCTCTATTCAAAGTTCTCCTCATTGTGGATGTGCCTGTCATGGTGGGGTCCCCTCGATCATACATTTATTAATTATTTTGTGGATGGATGATATTTGTCATTTGGGCTGTCAAAAAATGGGTGCGCCCCACCTATAAGTGGGTGTTCCTGGTTGTGTTTGTGGTATTCCCAGGGGTGGGGCTGACATGTCCCGAATTTACCAATAACAGTATTGATAACTATGCTAAAAACTCCTCAAAAGTGTTAAACTAGATTAGAGTTTTTGAATGCTCTGGTGATTGGTGATTCAAGTTTGATTAATCAGGGGAGGCCAGTGTATTGCAACTGCACTACTGACAATAAAATGCACAAATATAATAGCAATATGGAAAATGACAAGGTTGTAGGATTGTCTGTTATATTCTGGTTGCATGTCATTTTATTAATCTATCCATGTACAAGTAGACAGATACACTAAACCAATAACACTATCAGTACCAATAGAAAAAGCAATTGTAATAGAATGAGCTATGTAGGAAGGGCATTTCATTTTCATTAGAGCTTCCATTAGGCTAGGGCTACACGGCAACATGTGTCATGTGACTACTTGTCGCAGAAAAGTTGCGTAACTTTATTTTATAATGATAGTCAATGGTGTCACACTGTGACATGCTGCGACTGTGATGCGACAATCGCAAAAAATCCATCCAAGTTGGATTTTTGTGCAACTGGCACGTCGCAGTCGTTGCTTCTGACAGTGCAACACTATTGACTATCATTACAAAAAATGTTTCAGTGTAGTTGAACCCTGTTTATATAGCTTTTTTGTCACTGCACAGACTAACCATGGAATTTTGACAATGAAGCCAGAATTATACACATTTACCACTACAATGTGTTCTGTCATCTGCCATAAGTAACCTGTATTATCAGGTATTTATACCATTCTTAATCCATCTGTTTTTGGTGATTTTTAGGTACTGGTTGTCTGCCTATGTGCAGATCATAGGGTGTGCAAACAACCCCAAAGCAGTGCAAATTTGGGATCCATTCTGCAAATGTCATGGTATTTATCCATATAACATTTTTGCACAGACACGCACTTACCTGTAGCCGTGTCCAGTAGTCATTCCCATGTGAATCCTCTGTGCTAAACTAAACATGGATCCCATTAATTATTCACATCTTCAAGACAGTCGAGTGACACGGAGGCAGAGACCCATAAGCAGAAGGGTAGGGAGTTACCCTGATGTCAAACAAGCCCTTATTAAGTAGCAGATTGTATAGATGCAACTGTGCTCTTTTTTGTGTTGGAAAAATTCAGTATGTTAAGATATTGCAGTAAATTTATCAGCAGTCCCATGTAAAATTACAGGTAGTAAAATATCACATCATCTTGTATTAAAGGGAAACTGTCCCCAGGTAATTCACTGTTAAACCAGTCACAATGCCTTGATACCTTTAACTTAGCAATCTGTTGTCCTTCATTCTGTAGAAAAAGATACTACTCGCACAATGCTGCTGCCTGAGCGTGAGCTACAGAAAAGGAGGACATCCCTGCATCCGTCCAGGCCCTGCCACAGGGAGTTGGTAAACCAGACTGTCCGGCGTAAAACCGGATGTCTGGCCACCCTAAAGGCCAGATCTTGGTGAGCTAGAACGTCCAACTTATAGGCCTTGATTTATCAAGGCCAGTGTGTGCTACACTGGCCTTGATAAGGACTGCACTTGCGGTAGAGGCAGATATTTTTTAACGAGGTGCAGGCCTCCTGATAAAGTACCTGCTTTCTCCAGCTGCACCGGAACTGTTGTAGATTTCATAATCATTTAAGGTGGTAAGCCAGAGCCCTATGTTTAAGCCAACTTGAAGAAACTCCAGTATTACAGGAACATTAGGGGCTTCCAGAGGATTCCATCTGTCCTCAACAGAAGACAAAAAAGTTTCCCATACCCTGAAGCAGGGGTGTTGCTAGGTTAGAATATTCGGGGCCTGCAGGGGCGGGCTGGGCCGGGGGGCAGGAGGGCAGATGCCCCCCGGGCCGGTGTATGTCAGGGCCGCCGCGGCTCCTGAACTCAATTGTATCTGCATCCACTAGATGCAGATACAATTGTGCCAGTAGCAGGCGGAACAGGGAACCTCTGGTTCCCTGCTCCGCTACTCCCGGTGGCCGGCGCACTGAATTGACGCAGGCGGCGCGATGACGTCATCGCGCCGCCTGCGACGTTCCTTAGGAGCAGACCCGCCAGAAGAGGCCGGGTCTGCATCGTGGGACCGCGCCTGGACAGGTGAGTATTAACTGCCCCCCCCCCATGCTCTCTACATGCACCCCTTAACCTAATACTGCCCCCTGCCTCCCTATTACTGACCCCCCATACTGGCCCTGCCTTACCCTAACCCTAATACTGGCCCCTGCCCACCTATTACTGACCACCCTGCCTTACCCCTGACCCCTAATACTGACCCTGCCTGACCCCTAACCCTAGTACTGGCCCCTGACCTCTAATACTGACCTGCATTAACTCATTACCCTAATATAGGCCCCTGACTCCTAATACTGGCCCTGCCTGACCCCTAATCCTAGTACTGGCCCCTGACCTCTAGTACTGGCCGCTGACCACTTATTTTGGCCCCTGACCCCTACCCTAGTACTGACCTCTAACCTTGGACCCCTAACCCTGATACTAGCCCCTTACCCCCTAGTACTGACCCCTAATACTGGCCTTGCCTGACCCCCTAATACTGGCCCTGTCGCACCCCTAAGGCTACTTTCACACTTGCGTCAGCAGGATCCGTTTGTGAGATCCGTCCAGGCTCTCACAAACGGATCCGTCCTGATAATACAACCGTCTGCATCCGTTCTGAACGGATCCGTTTGTATTATATTTTATATAGCAGAGACGGATCTGTTCAGAACTCCATTGAAAGTCAGTGGGGGACGGATCCGTTTACTATTGTGCATGAGTAAACGGATCAGCTCCCATTAACTTACATTGTAGTCATGACGGATCTGTCTCCATTCCGCTCAGTCAAGCGGACACCAAAACGCTGCCAGAGCGGAATGGAGACAGAACGGAGGCAAACTGATGCATTTTGAACGGATCCTTATCCATTCAGAATGCATTAAGGAAAAACTGATCAGTTCAGGACCGTTTGTGAGAGCCTGTGACGGATCTCACAAACGGATCCTGCTGACGCAAGTGTGAAAGTAGCCTAACCTTAGTACTGGCCCCTGACCTCTAATACTGGCCCCTGACCCCTACCCTTGTACTGACCTCTAACCCTGGACCCCTAACCCTAATATTGACACCTAATCCTGTCCCTAACCCTAATATTGACACCTAATCCTGTCCCTAACCCTAATATTGACTGCTAACCCTAATACTTTCCCTAATTCTAATACTACGCCATACAGACCCCTAACCCTACTACTGACCGCTAACCCTGAGGCTACATTCACATGACCATATGTGTTTTGAGGTCCACAAATTGCGGATCCACAAAACACGGATACTGGCTGTGTGCATTCCACATTTTGTGGAACACACATGCCCAGCCCTATGATAGAAATGCCTGTTCTTGTCTGCGATTGCGGTCAAGGATAGGACATACTCTATCTTTTTTTGCGGGGCTTGCGGAACAGAACTTAGGATTTGCGGCCCCTTTGAAGTGAATGGAAATACGGTTGTTTGAATGTATCCTAACGCTGCCTCTAACCCCAGTACTGGCCCCTAACTGATACTGACCCTAATTCTAATACTGGCCCTAAGGGTGCATTCAGACGACCGTATTCAGACGACCGTATTTCTAAGTCTGAATCCGTTCCACAATTTTGCCGAACGGGTGCGGACCTATTCATTTCAATGGGGCCGCAAAAGATGCGGACACCACACCATGTACTGTCCGCATACGTAGTTCCGTTCCCCCAAAAATATATAGTGCATATGTCCTATTCTTGTCAGCAAGAATAGGCATTTCTATATAGGGCTGGCACTGTGCGTTCTGCAAAATGTGGAACGCACAAGGCCAGTATTTGTGTTATGCGGATCCACAATTTGGGGACTGCAAAACACTTTCGGTCGTCTGAATGTAGCTTTATGCTAATTCTACGCCTATCCCCAATACTGACCCCTAACCCCAAAACTGACCCCTAACCCTAACACAACTGACCATAATATATGACTGTCCACATATATCTGTACACACTACATCTTTTACACCTGATATATACACAAAGAGTACTGATACGTCAGGTACAAGGTATAATAGATGCAGTGGGTAAACGTATATAGTATATACAGAAGTGTACTGATATATGAGGTATGAGGTATAATATATGCAGTGTGTACAGATATATAATATATACAGCAGTGTACTGATATATGAGGTACGAGGTATAATACATGCAGTGTGTACAGGTATATAGTATACAACGCAGTGTACTCATGTGAGATACAAGGTGTAATTTATACATCACACCTCACATATCAGTACACTGCTGTATATACTATATATCTGTACACACTCCATCTATTATACCTCATACCTCTCATCAGTACACTGCTGTATATACTATATATCTGTACACACTATATCTATTATACCTCATACCTCACATATCAGTACACTGCTGCATATACTATATATCTATACACACTATATCTATTATACCTCATACCTCACATATCAGTATACTGCTGTATATACTATATACCTGTACACACTGCATCTATTATACCTCGTACCTCACATATCAGTACACTGCTGTATATACTATATATCTGTACACACTGCATCTATTATACCTCGTACCTCACATATCAGTACACTGCTGTATATACTATATATCTGTACACACTGCATCTATTATAAAAGTATAATACATGCAGTGTGTACAGATATATATACTGCAGTGTATTGATATGTGAGGTATGAGGTATAATAGATGCAGTGTGTACAGATATATAGTATATGCAGCAGTGTACTGATATGTGAGGTATGAGGTATAATATATGCAGTGTGTATAGATATATAGTATATACAGCAGTGTACTGATATGTGAGGTATGAGGTATAATATATGCAGTGTGTACAGATATATAGTATATACAGCCGTGTACTGATATGTGAGGTACGAGGTATAATAGATGCAGTGTGTACAGATATATAATATATACAGCAGTGTACTGATATGTGAGGTATGAGGTATAATAGATGCAGTGCGTATAGATATATATTATATACACTGCTGTATATACTCTGTATACCCACTGCATCTAGCTTGTCATGTGACCGTTAGCAACTTGTAGCCAGTGACGTCTCACCCACTGCAATCTAGCTTTTACAGAGTATTATAATACAGTGTGTGTACGCTGTATTCAGGGGGCACTCAGAAGAGCACTATACACAAATGGGCACATATACTGCAAGAGGCACAATACATAAAGGAGGCACACTGAAGGGGCACTATACACAAAGGGGCACATATAAGAGGCACGTTTATAAGGGCACCAAGCATGTGGCACTAGCATTGGGGGCACTGTGTGTGTCACTATAAACAGAGGACACAGAGCATGTGGCACTATATATAGAGGGCACAGGGCATATGACACTATATACAGAGGGCACAGAGTATGTGGTACTATATACAGAGGGCACAGAGCATGTGGCACTATATACAGAGGGCACAGAGCGTGTGGCACTATTTTACAGAGGGCACAGAGCATGTGGCACTATATACAGAGGGCACAGAGTGTGTGGCACTATATACAGAGGGCACAGAGTGTGTGGCACTATATACAGAGGGCACAGAGCATGTGGCACTATATACAGAGGGCATATGGCACTGTATACAGAGGGCACAGAGCATGTGGCACTATTTACAGAGGGCACAGAGCGTGTGGCACTATTTACAGAGGGCATAGAGCATGTGGCACTATATACAGAGGGCACAGAGTGTGTGGCACTATATACAGAGGGCACAGAGCATGTGGCACTATATACAGAGGGCACAGAGCATGTGGCACTATATACAGAGGGCATATGGCACTGTGTACAGAAGGCACAGAGTATGTGGCACTAATGCTGCTGTTATATTCAGGGCACAGAATGTGGCACTAAGATGAGTTTGTGTCAGTATGCAGGGTGCCAATGTGCTGGTAAAGCGTGAAGCTGAAGAGATCTTCTCGGCAAAATCTGAAAAGCTGCATTGTGGATGGGAGGAGTCGTCATGGTGGTCTGAACCAGATGGGGAAGAACTCAGGAAGAGACGTCACCTGTAAGTCACTAAATGGAAATGATTATTCTGCTACTGACTGTGTATGATGGGAGCTGTAGTCACCTGGATGATCTAAAGCTGATGATGGTGGGTAGCATGCTGTTTTGCGCAACAACTCCCAGCATCTCTTTACACTTGTTCAGGCCATACTGGGAGCTGTAGTTTCATATGGCGAGGGCTGACCTGACTACTCAGATGGTATCTGTACTAAACATTTAAAATCTGGTAATGTATTTATGTAGTGAGCTTGGTTCTGGTGATGTATTTATGTAGATAACTTGGTTCTGGTGCAGTATTTATGTATAGAGCTTGGTTCTGGTGCTGTATTTATGTAGAGAACTTGGTTCTGGTGCTGTATTTATGTAGAGAACTTGGTTCTGGTGCTGTATTTATGTAGAGAACTTGGTTCTGGTGCTGTATTTATGTAGAGAACTTGGTTCTGGTGCTGTATTTATGTAGAGAACTTGGTTCTGGTGATGTATTTATGTATTGAACTTGGTTCTGGTGATGTATTTATGTATTGAACTTGGTTCTGGTGATGTATTTATGTATGAACTTGGTTCTGGTGATGTATATATGTAGAGAACTTGGTTCTGGTGATGTATTTATGTATTGAACTTGGTTCTGGTGATGTATTTATGTAGAGAACTTGGTTCTGGTGCTGTATTTATGTAGAGAACTTGGTTCTGGTGATGTATTTATGTAGAGAACTGGTTCTGGTGCTGTATTTATGTACAGAACTTGGTTCTGGTGCTGTATTTATGTACAGAACTTGGTTCCGGTGCTGTATTATGTAGAGAACTTGTTCTGGTGATGTATTTATGTAGAGAACTTGGTTCTGGTGCTGTATTTATGTACAGAACTTGGTTCTGGTGCTGTATTTATGTACAGATCTTGGTTCTGGTGCTGTATTTATGTACAGATCTTGGTTCTGGTGCTGTAATTTATGTACAGAACTTGGTTCCGGTGCTGTATTTATGTACAGAAACTTGGTTTCTGGTGCTGTATTTGACTTATGGGTTTGGTTCTGGTGCTGTATTTATGTAGAGAACTTGGTTCTGGTGCTGTATTTATGTAGTAAACTTGGTTCTGGTTCTGTATTTGACTTATGGTTTAGTTATGGTGCTATATTTCTTGTTGATTTTGTTGCTGTATTTGACATATGGGCCTGGTTCTGGTGTTGTATTCATGCAGTGAACTTGGTTCTGGTTCTGTGTTTGACCTCTAGGTTTGGTTCTGGTGCTGTGTGTATGTAGTGATCTTGGTTCTTGCTCTGTATTTGTGTGTTAAACAGACATCTAATGATATACGTCTAATACTATCCATTCACATTTGCATTTGGGTCACAGATTCTGTTAAAAAGACCGGTCAGAAAAGTGCAAGACTTTTTTGTTCGGTAAAGGAGCAGCATCCTGAGCAGACCCGATTATAGTTAATGGAGTCTCTTCAGCTCAGGAGTTGGTAAATCTGGTCCCTCTAATGATCAAGCTGTTGCTACTGACTCAGCCATGTCATGTATCTGGGATCCAACATGAAAACACAACCAACTGCCGCCTTTTAACCATTTAAAGCCCATTTACCTATACCGGCTTTATGGTAGGCGGAGTTAAACAGGTTAAGGGTGGGCTGCTACACATGGGCCAGTGCTGTGTGCTTGCCCCCCAGGCCAAAATTTGCCAGCCAGCCCCTGGGGGCCAGGGCCCTGGATGTTTTGTCCTAGCCCAAATGTCCTGCCTGCCAGCTAGATACAACTGTATTGGACAGCAATACAATTGCATCTAATGCACTGGAAAAGCTGAAGGACCTGTGATGACATGTGATCAGTCACAGGAGAGGAGGGCAGTGGAGAGGAGAAGTCGTAGGGATGAAGCTGTGGTGAGGTCTGCTACATGAGGAGAGGCAAGTGAAGGGAGAGGCAGATCAATGCTGGGAGTTGTGATTATTTAACTGGGACTGTATGTTAGGGCTGAAGGGAGGGATGTTATTTACATGGGACTGAATGTTGAGGGGGTGGTGTTATTTACATGGAACTGCGTGCTGGAGGTGGCTGGGGAGGTGATGATGTTATTTACATGGGGCTGTATTTTGAAGGTGGCTGAGGGAGGGGGTGATGTTATTTATATGGGACTGTATGTTGAAGGCAGATGTGGGAGGGATTGATGTTGTTTACATGGGACTGTATTTTGATGGCGGATGTGGGAGGGAGTAATGTTACATGGGACTGTATGTTGATGGCGGCTGTGGGAGGGAGTGATGTTATTTACATGGGACTGAATGTTGAGGGGGTGATGTTATTTACATGAGGTTGCATGTTGGAGGTGGCTGGGGCAGGGTGATGTTATTTACATGGAACTGTGTGTTGGAGGTGGCTGGGGAGGGGATGATGTAAATTTACATGGGACTGTATGTTGAAGGTTGGCTGAGGGAGGGAGTGATGTTATTTAGATGGGACTGAATGTTGAGAGGCGTGATGTTGTTTTACATGGGATTGCATGTTGGAGGTAGCTGGGGAGGGGATGATGTAATTATTATGACTGTATGTTGAAGGCAGCTGTGGAGGGGGTGATGTTATTTACATGGGACAGTAATTGCAGGGTCTGAAGGGAGGGAAGTGATGTTATTTAACGGGACTGTATTTTGGAGGGGGTGTAGATAGAAAGAATGTTATTACATGGGACTGTATTTTGGACAGTGGAATATAACTACGGGGCACTGCAGGGGGGCATATGATAATACTGGGGGCACTTCAGATGAGCATATAACAGTAGGGGCAGTATAAATACTGGGGGCACTATGGGGGCATTTTAAATCCAGGGGACATTACAGGCATTTTTTTTTACTACTGGAGGCTCTATAGGAGGGACTTATAGATCCACCTGATTTCTTACTAAGAGCAATATGGGGGGCCATTTTACTACTAAGGGGTCTGTAGATAGCTTTATTGCCACTGGGGACTCCTTCATTTTTACTGGTGGCTCTGTGAGGGCAGTTTAATACTGGAGGG